>JAECMU010027196.1:216-10961 GCA_016106625.1 Dracogyra subfuscus | reverse complement strand
GACAAAACATCAGAATTATTTCGACATCTACAGTAGTGGGTTATTTTGTATTGAATTTCGGGCAGTGAGGAACGTTTCTGTGACGTACTCCGCCCGAAGATTTAAAAACATTATTTAAAATTATTTTAGTTTTCTGCACGTTTTTAAAAAAAACATATTTAAATACATCGTACTGAGATGTATCCTCATGCCAAATCCCATGTTTGTATATGCCATATTTAATTACATATTGACGTTTCCTTCTTCGGACGGTGAATACAGATTTTGTTATGTAGGGCTACAGCCCTAACATGAGAAATATTTGTGGGTGTTTTTTTCTTCTTCCAAAAAATAAATTAATA
The DNA here is from genome assembly GCA_016106625.1 of Dracogyra subfuscus. NCBI lineage: Eukaryota > Metazoa > Mollusca > Gastropoda > Neomphalida > Peltospiridae > Dracogyra > Dracogyra subfuscus. The sequence goes on along the minus strand of JAECMU010027196.1, from coordinate 10,620 downwards.
AAAAATTCCAATTGTTTTTAACATATATAAATACATCATGCTTAGGTATATCTTTGTGCCAAATATGTACAGTGTACACCTCGGCATTCGCAACCGAGTACTGTTGTTGTCTCAAGCTGTAAATAGTCTGTCACCAAAGTACTATGCGGTGTTTGTGTCCAATCTTTTCTTTTGCGATCAAATACACACGTCTTTCTTCGGATACAATTCTTTAATAAACCGTAAAAAGACGACCCCGATCGTTTAAAGTGTTTATTTTTACACACAAAGGCCACGCAGTACCGTATTGTTGGACTGAAAATATCGTAAGCCCCTTACTCCATACTATCTAAACAGTTAACAACAATGGAAGCGTACTCGGCTCTGACGTCACTTCCGGGTTTTTCCGAAAGCTCACGAAGAAATATGCATAAATCATGCTTTGTTTGATACTGATCGGTGTAATTTCTTCGTTTTAAGATAATTACACGTATTTTATTGTTATAAACTTATTTGTATATTATTTTTATATCATTTTTCTTTTAAAATGAGCTATAATGTGGTTTCGTGTCATGTTCCCTTTAAATTAGTACACTTCCAAAATGATTTAAATAAAACTGACATATTTAAATTAGGTTTGCATGGAGATCTAAAATTAAACTGACTCTAGTAGTTAAATTTATTAAGTTATCATGGTGATCTAAATAAAATTGACATATTTCATCAAATTATTATGTCGATGATGAACTACATATTTAGTTAAATTAGATCTGTTTCTAAAGTGATCTAAATAAAATTGAAATATTTAGTTCAATTAATTTCTATTGTGATCTAAACCAGAGAAATAAAATTGACATAACTAAATTTGTTTCCATGGTAATTTAAGGCATCTTGAAACATTTAGGGGAAAAAAAGAAGACAGGATATTTTTGGGGGAGGGGGTTCTCTCATAAGTTCAAAGGTGATAACTGCCAAAAAGTGGATAAATCGCCTTGGTCTGTAGCTGTAGGTCTATATGATAAAGGCATAAATCAAAGAAAGAAAGAAGAAAATGTTTTATTTAATGATGCACTCTACACATGTTATTTACTGTTACACATTTTATTTACGGTTATATATATATTTTTATTTTATTTATTTATTTATTTATTTATTTTTTGTTTAACGACGCACTCAACATATTTTAAGTACGGTTATATTGGTGTCGGAATTTACGGTTATATGGCGTCAGACATATGGTTAAGGACCACACAGATATTGAGATAGGAAACCCGCTGTCACCACTTCATGGGATACTCTTTCTGATTAGCAGCAAGGGATCTTTTATATGCACCATCTCACAGACAGGATAGCACATACCACAGCCTTTGATATACCAGTCGTGGTGCACCGGCTGTGACGAGAAATAGCCCAATGGGCCCACCGACGGGGATCGAAGGTATAAATCAAATTTTAGCTCAATATGTTGAGGCATTGTGAAAACAAAATGGTGAAACTGTGTTTGGGACACCCAGACAGATAGACAAAAATAATAACAGAGACGAAACAAGACGTCAACTCACATCAGTGACACTAATTTTCTTAACGGTGCCCAAGCACTGTGTGACCGTTCTCTGTTGTTTCAACACGTCAAACGGCTTCACCTTCCCATACACAGCCTTCACCTTGAAGATGGCTGCTCCCGAAACTGTCGTTCTCGGGTCACCACCGCTAGAATGAAGTTTTCCATCTTTATCAGTGAGTTCCTTGATTAGGTGTTCCAGTTCATCATACCATTCCTGTAACAGTAATCGCAATTAATACTCAAAACATACGTTGAGACATCATACCATTCCTGTAATAGTGATCACAATTAATAATTGAGACATCATACCATTCCCATAATCACAATTGACACTCAAACATACAAAAATGTACATTAAAGATGTTATATCATAGTTACAACTGCCATAATTTGCTATATTGAGATTTATTTGTAATATATATATATATATATCAAGAATATTGAAATTGTAATATGGCATCACTATAGGGCACATTGATTTGATTAAACATCAAGTTCTGGATTTCAAACATTTGGTCATTTTGGCAAATTATTCAAGGAAAACACGCTATAATTTTCTATAAGCAGGAACAGATCTTTTATATTAAAAGAATTTGATATCTACTTTGTAGTTTGAGTTGTGTATATTAAAACTTGCCTGTTCTGAAAGCAATCTAATTAAAATTAGCTCCACTATTACACGTGGATCTAACAGCAGCCAGTTGGGAGCTCACGCCCACCAATCGAAACTTTACTTGCAGAATCATGCCAGTGATTTAAAAATATTTTTAAAACATTCCAAATTATCCTGAGCGTATACGACATGTTTTGTGTGAATTACAAATGCCTTATTTAGACCAGTAGAACTAATTTTAAACAGACTGCTTACAGCACTGCATGGACTACTATGTCCAGGTAACATTTTGTCTGTAAATAATAATTTAAATACTGACCAATCACACTTTGACTTCTATAACGTTATTTGGGAGAATACAAATTCTAAAAATATCAGACAAGTCTATTTTAGTGGCCGCAGTACAGCGAACCATACCAATACGTACGGGATTAATTATCAGTCTTCAATTTTACATTACAATTATTTATTTATTTTATAAAACTCAACTAAATCAGTCTTCAGTTTTATATTATAAATTAATTGCATACATAATTCACACGAAACATGTCGTATACCCTCAGGATAATTGGGAATGTTTTCAAATTATGTTCACCGGCATAATTCTGCAAGGATGGTTTTGATTGGTGGACATGAGCTCCAAATGGCTGCTGTTAGATCCACATGTAATAGTGAAGCTAATTTTAATTAGATTGTTCTGAAAGGAACTGTATATCTGCTCCATAGTTTGAGTTGTGTATGTTAAAACTTACCTGTTCTGAAAGGAACTTTATATCTGCTTCGTAGTTTGAGTTGTCACGGTTTTCTGAGACCTCCACAACCACAGCTGTGCAAGCACGCATACCGGACGTCGGCAACAGTGATGACTGGTCAAACAGAGCATTCAGCATGGACGATTTCCCAGCACCGGTCTCCCCAACCACTGCAATTGTTGTCTTCGGCAGGCAAACCTCTCTCTCTATCTTCTCAAGCTCCTCTCTGAGAGACATTTTTACTGTTATTTTTCATAATTTTAAAAACACACATTTGTCTGAGAAGTAATGGTTTTTGAGACAAGCTCTAGTTATTTTTAGACTGTATTTCCCTTTTTAAACATCACATATTTTAGCTTCTCTCTGTTATAAATTTATAAAAATGTGTGTTCCAGGTTTGTAGATTAACTAAACTTAGTGTCCATTTTCAAAGCCTGGACCCATATTCACAAAATATTGTAAGTCTAGTTTTACACGTAAACGTAAGTCTATGACTGCAAAGCTATTCATGAAACAACGAAAACGTAAGATACGTGTAAAGTTGCACATAAATATAAGAGTGCCCTCGGTTACAACTAAGGCTGCAGGTATATCGTGTACATATAATAAATCAAACACGATCACCATTATTTACGGAAACTGGCAGTATTTCCAATAATTGAAGCAGTTTGCGATGCCGAACACCAACGGATTGAACATATTTTTGCTGGTGATCGAACTGATGTTTTCGACTTGGCCATATTTCTCCTGAGTTATCTTTTCCTTTTTAAGAAATGTCCTCAAGTTCGTATCAAAATGCGGATTCTCACCAATACTAAAATGTCACTGTTCACCGTTCGCGATGTTATTGTTAGCAGACAACAAATGAAATTGCGGTTTGTGCATTTGTTCTGTACCCGGTAGCCATTGTTTCTAATGGGTTTTGTTTTAATTTCTCCGGTGAGAGTGTTAAATCGTAGATTTACGTCCAACTAAGTTACATGTACATTTACGACCGTCTTTGAGAATAAGGTGCTTCGTGCACGTAAACGTAAATCTATGGTGGACGTAAGTGCTAGTCGTAGATGTAAATTTACACCTTTTTGTAAATATGGGTCCTGGGCCTGTGCATATAAAACTTTAAAGTCGAGAATTTAATAAAGTTTAACATAATACTATTTGAATGGCGTTGCCATGACGTTAAAGTGTGGACTTTATAAAAGTCTAGACTTTAAGGTTTATAAGCACGGGGCCAGGAATTAGGGTCAATATGCCTTTAAAATTGTTTAGTTCAATAAAAGTTTTAAAATTTCAAAATATAAATCCTTATTAGTTTATGAAGACTGCCCCAGAGAATTCTACATAGTACCAAGTTTCAGAATTATGCAATCAAAACTCTAAAAAAAACAGGGCTGTCAAATTTTCAATTAAAATGTTTGAAACAAATTTAGTAACGAATTTAAAAAAATGCAAAAACAAATTGCAAACAAAAATCATGATTTCTTTGTGGAGTATGCCCCAGTTTTAGTATCAAGTTTTAGAAAAATCGAATCAGAACTAATTAGACTTCAAAGGGAAAGTTAACGGATGGACAGACGCTGGACAAATCCATATTAGAAAAGCTCCGCTGCTCATAGTGGAGTTAAAAACAGGACTTCAGATATTTTATTTGAAACAATAAAAGGCAAATGTCACAAAATACGAGAACACAAACATTTAATAATTTTGACTCATAGTCAATAGAGGAAACCTGCTACATTTGTCCATAGTACCAACTTAAGGGATCTTTTATAGGCACTTTCCTACAGACAGGAAAGCACATACCACAGCCTTTGACCAGTTGTGGTGCACTAATTGGAACAAAAAAAACCCAGTCAGTTGAACGGATCCACTGAGGTGGTTCGATCCTGTAGTGCAAGCACCTCAAGCGGGCACTCAACCGACTGAGCTAAATCCCGCCTTATTCAATAAATGGCCAATGACACAAAATACGAGAAAGCAACTAAATGTTTTAGAAATATCATAAAGATTAAATTTACTGAATAATATTCACATCTTACCCAAAGATGTTTTAAAGATCAAAATAACAAAACACAACAGTGGTAGATCCAGGTTGATTCTGGGATACACCCACCCCCACCCTACCACCCACACACAAACCTGGACTGTAAGTATGAAGTGATATATTTACGTGTGGAACATGCTGTGAAATGATTGGCAATCCAAATAAATATATTGAAATTCAAATAATAATTCATGCTTGATTCTGGCAGAACCCTTAAAACATTCGCCCAAATTCAATTAAAATTTCCAGAAAGCATACCCCAACTGCCCCCCCCCCCACCCACCCCCAATACAGATCTCAATCCCTTTGACAAACAGAAATCTTTTTAGTATTGTGTGACCCCCTTTCCCCACCCCTTACAAGATCCTGGATCCGCCTCTGATATGGTGGCCCTTTAATCTGTTTGTTTTCAGTACTCACCGCCAGGCTTTGACTCGTGGTAGGTCACGCAGCTGTGCTTTCTCACGGAACATCTTCTTCAGTTCCATGACAACGGCCTGACACCTAGCAACACAAACAACAAACACACGGGTGAAAGTTGAACATTTTTAAAAACCTGAAAAAGGTTTTCCAGTATACATGTATGCCAGATTTTCCGTTTTCAGATTTTCAGGGGGGGGGGGGGCGCGCGAGGATAGGGGTTATGACCCAACTTCTCCCATTTTTAATAGATAATTACTCCAACATTCAACAAAAAGGTCGATTCTACAACCTAGTTTTAACAATGATTCAATCCTAGAAAGTTCCCCGATCTAGCAGAACTAGGTATAATGCTATACATGGCCTTATGCATAATACTATGAACAAAACTGGGTATAATGCTATACATGGCCTTATGCATAATACTATAAATAGAACTAGGATAATGCTATAAATGGCCTTATGCATAATACTATAAATAGAACTAGGTAGAATGCTATACATGAAACAATAATAATAATAATAATAATAATAATAATAAATTCTTTATTTAGTGAGGGCAACACAGTTAGCTAAAGCTAATCTTCCCTGAGGCCCTCAGGTACAAAAAATACAGAATTACAATACATACATTTATGAACAAATAGAAAATACATATATGGCAATAAACATACATGTATGTACAAATGATATTATTTTAGAAAATATTTCTTGAGTCTATATTTAAAAACAGCAGTATTTGACGATGATCGGATAGCTTTAGGTAATTTATTCCAAAGTACTGGTCCAGAGTAACTGAAAGCATGTTTAAATAAAGACATTTTAGGTTTTGGAATTAATAGTTTTCTATCCTCTACATTTCGAATGCCTAATATTATAAATAGAACTAGGTATAATGCTATACATGGAACTATACACAATATCCTGAATTATGGATAATTCAAACACTTGTACATAATATTAAGTCAGAAATAAAGACACTCTAGTTATAAATATTTACCTTGTTATGGAGGTTTCAATTTTCAAAACGTCATCCTCATTTCCCTCTGAGCTTGTTCCAGCAGCAGGGTTATCAAGTGAATTAGTCGGCTGCCCAGATGCATGAGCGTGTGATCCTGCAGAAGACCCTTCCCCCGCTGCAGTCTTTGTTTTGTCATCTTCCAGTCTGCGCTTAGCTCTCAGCTTCTGTAGAATCTGATCCACCTTCAAACGTTTGCCAAAATTTCCCGATGTAGAACTGACCATCTTGTCCAGTCGTCTGTCCATCTGTGACAACTGGCTGGAAGAAAGGTCATCCAGGGCTTGTGTGGCTGGAAAGATGGTGTCCATTGATGTATCAGCTGAATGATCCTCATCAACAGAGTGTTTGAATTTTGTGGCCGTTTCCTTTGACTTGTTAAAGATGAGATCACGTTCTTCTAATGTATGTTTTGACTGGTTGTCAACAGGACCCTGTTCCTCGGACTCCGATCCCGATTGGCTGGGAATTGGTACCTCATTTTCTAATGCATTCCTTGATTGGTTGCAGACAAGATCCTGATATGCCAAGTTTTCTTTTGAGGAATTTCTACACCTTCTCTTTGATGGAGTAGTGGACAAACCCTGAAGTTTCCGTTTTCCAGAAAGCAAAGGCAAGTCATCTAGACTTGATGAATCTTCATCCTCTGTACAAGGCACCACATCCATCTCACCTTGTTCACAGTTCGTGCGAAAATCACCCACACAAAATATGTTTTCATGATTACATTGTGTACCTGCACCTACAATGGGAATAGCATGAGAGTCATAATTATCAAAATTTCTAGACAATCTGTTGTTATCAATCTTATCATCTGATCCTGAAAGTTGAGTAGTAAAAGCTGCACCACTATAATTTTTATGTATATCAGAGTTACTTCCCTTCTGAAGATCATTAGAGTTATTTCCCTTATTAGCATCAGCATCACAACTATCATCATGATGGTTGGCTTCATAATTCTTATGGTCAGAGTCAATTCTGTCCTGATCATCATTAATGTTAATACAACCATCTTTGACGTCATCATTCTCATATACCCAATCATCATTTTGCCCATCATCAAAATCACCAGACACCAAAATATCATTGTGTCCATCAATCTGTTTATTACCTGTGTCATCATGGTTCCTTTTATCAGTGCTTATATCTACGTCATCTTCATTTTTGCTGACATCATCACAGGTCCTGTCATCATTGTTGTTCTCTGCATAATCATCATTACTAGCACCACCTACATCATCACACTCCAAAACGTCATCATGAGCATACTTCAAAACAGCACTGTGTCCATCAATCTGTTTATTATCTGTGTCATCATGGTGTCCTTCACCAGAAACATGGTCATCATCACTGTCTTCGTCTATGTCATCATACTTCCAGTCATCATCACAGTGGCTTTTATTATCGTCACAATCATAATCAGCATTTAAAGGAACAGCATCACTATTATTGTCTGTGTCAGCAACACATTTCCAGGAATCGGTGATACTATCAACATTGTTATCATCTACATCATCAAGATTCCTATCACTATCATTTCCATTACCATCACTGTCTGCATTACCATTACTTTCATCTGCATTATGTTCTGTTGCATCACATTCATAATCATCAGAATTTCCATCATCCTTACCAGTATCCCTCATACCACCATCACCATCACTGTCCCTATCATCATCATCATCATTATCAATGACATCATCATTAACATTGTCTTCATTATCATCTTCTTCAGCACTGTCCTCATCATTTTCATCCGTACTTTCTATTACATCGTCTTCTAAGCTAAGGATGTTCCCCTCAGCTCCATCAACAGGGTAAACTGGAGACTGAGGGTAATCATCAGCAGGTTCCAATGCTGGTAGGTCACTGCATGAGTCACTATCCCCAGAAGACAGCTGATTTGGCCTTGATGTAAGCTCGATGAAGCCACTGGCTGAATCCGTGACTGGTTTTGAAAGAAGAGACAAATAGTGACAGACACTGATTATAGGGATTTTATTCAGATGGAATTGTACAACAATGTAATACAAACTAAAGGTCTGTGGCAGACTACTTGATTAATTTGGAACAAAAACCATTTTGAGAGGGTAAAAGTTGATAACTTTTACTCACATACACTAACTTAAATTTGTTATAAATACATAAAATAAAGTTCATATTTGAATTGGTAAGGTTTTTTTTTTTTTTTGGTGGTTTTCTTTAATTTTAAAGATATTTTAGATCAGTTAATGTGGAGTAAAATTAGGCAAATGTTTTTAAAAGTTGTATTTACTTACAGAAATGGGTGACCAGAAATCCAGTATTTATGTTTATTATTCCCAATACTGTTTTTCTCACTGCTACATTATGACATTGTTATCTAGTGAAAATTACTCAGGTATTTCAATTGAAAAACAAAACTCTAAAGCTGCCATACTCTCAGTTAATCTATTTCCTGTGGTTTATTATTATTCCCAGTGAGTGCCATCAGCAAAACAGCAGGAAATATGAATTGGGGAATGCACTGTTTACAGTGTACACATCAGGGATCACACAAGGAAGCAACGTGGGTGAAATAATCTCCCTTTCATAATAAACATTGCCTAACTTTTCATCCATGCTGAAGTTCTAAGCTGCCTTCTTTTACAAAACAAAATCACAATGATTCACGCTTTTATCATGTAATGTTTTCCCCAAATATCACGTGATCACATTTTGCAATCAGCCAGTGGACTCAGTTATTTCCATCAAATTATATTTATTAATAATACATTGGGGAACAACACAATATTTTATTGCTATTCTTCATTTGCTAAGTACTGTTTAATAAATGCAAGGGAAGTAACTGAATAACTAACTCAAAAACAAAAATAATTTGTTAAAAATAATGTTCAAATTAAACAGATTGAAGTTCAATGTTGCTGACTTTTCAAGATTCATCGCTTTCAAACATGGCGTCTGTTTAAAGATCATTAATAGGTCTTCTTTGTGTGTCTGCGAGCCTCATTGGAATTTGTTAATGTCAATAAACAGAAATCTCTTCCTTATGCCATTCAGTTAATTGACTTTGTGTCTATGACCGAGTGCTAGATCAGCTCTAGATGGCTGCCTATAATCACCAGCTGGTCACGTGAAAGGAGATCATGTGACCAACAGCATGAATAGCTGCAAAATAGCTTTGTTTTACCTTTGTGATTACAGATTGACAACAAACACAGTTCTGTAAACTTATACACATACCTTATTTGACCGGAAATAAGCCCAGGGGACCAAGACAACTCATTGTGAGCTTAGCATGGGGTGGGCTTATTCCCAGACAAGGGGCCAGTTTTGTTGAGAAAAAATATAATAATTAAAATAAATAATAATAATTAAATTAACTAGGAAGAAAAGAAAAAACGTTTAGTAACACATCTATTAATTAGTGTTCCATTTGTTATTAATAAATAATAATTGTTTATTAATTAAATTGTTTTTGTTTTTTACTAGCATCTAATTATCAGAAACACACCTTCTATGTTAAAATTACTTACCAGTGTTGTTTATTTATATCCAAAATTTAATGCCAAGAAGACTTAAAACAACAGCAATTAACAACAAACTCCACACGTTTTTGACACAGACAGCCAGCTAACAGTAACACTAAAAAGACTTGTCAATCTAGGTCATTGTTCTTAGCCAATCAGAATAAGGTATTTGCCTAATTAACATTAACTGCGAACCCAATGTGGTGGTAAAAATAGACATTGGTTTTAATTCAGATTGAGGCTTGTACACTTCAAAGAATTACTGCAGGCATGAAATTGAAAACAATGTTACACACTGTTAGTGTTGACTGCTAACCCTCACTGGTGGTAAATATTGTGTTACATTTGTGTTTAATTATCTGCAGGATGTATGACCTTTTAAATGAACTTTGAGCATACTTGCAGTTTTGTGTACGTGACAAAATTGGGGGTGGGCTTATTTACGAATGAGGGCCTATTTTCTTAAATGCTATCAAAACGGAGGTGAGCTTATTCAAAGACATGG
>JAECMU010027190.1:5164-29011 GCA_016106625.1 Dracogyra subfuscus | reverse complement strand
AATAGCAAGTTACATATCTCCGAAACGTTGAATCACTGTCACATTGCTGTCAAACATGTCGAATGAATGCCATTAAAATTAATAACCGTGATTATTAAAATTAGCATATAGACATCATTACAACAAGCATTTATCTGGCGGATTAGTAGTAGCCGATCACCCGTACCACGTGACCAGCACAAGCCCGCCGACAATTAAAACTGAACGACGTTACGGATCACAGCTCCATTGTTTTGTATACATGTTACAAATTAAGCCGACACGGACCTGCAATTAAGGCGCTTACCAGACATGAAGGCGCTTACTTGGCTGGCTATGGGAGCACGCGCCGTATCAGCTAAACACCCTGGGGAAAGCCCTGTAGTGTCTAGTACAGTTGACTAAATCTGTGATAATTAAAGGCATAGTGTCTAGTACAGTTGACTAAATCTGTGATAATTAAAGGCATAGTGTCTAGTACAGTTGACTAAATCTGTGATAATTAAAGGCATATTTTCTAGGGCAGTTGACTAAATCTGTGATAATTAAAGGTGTAGTGTCTAGTACAGTTGACTAAATCTGTGATAATTAAAGGCATATTTACTAGGTCAGTTGACTAAATCTGTGATAATTAAAGGTGTATTTTCTAGGGCAGTTGACTAAATCTGTGATGATTAAAGGCATATTTTCTAGGGCAGTTGACAAAATCTGTGATAATTAAAGGCATATTTTCTAGGGCAGTTGACTAAATCTGTGATAATTAAAGGCATATTTACTAGGGCAGTTGACTAAATCTGTGATAATTAAAGGTGTATTTTCTAGGGCAGTTGACTAAATCTGTGATGATTAAAGGCATATTTTCTAGGGCAGTTGACAAAATCTGTGATAATTAAAGGCATAGTTTCTAGTACAGTTGACTAAATCTGTGATAATTAAAGGTATATTTTCTAGGGCAGTTGACAAAAACTGTGATAATTAAAGGCATATTTTTTAGGGTAGTTGACTAAATCTGTGATAATTAAAGGTGTATTTTCTAGGGCAGTTGACAAAAACTCTGATAATTAAAGGCATAGTGTCTAGGTCAGTTGGCTTACTAAATGGCTCGGTAAAATATTGTCGGAATAAGGGAATAACTGGTTACTGTCTTAAGATATCAGCTTTATCCTGTGAAGTTTAGAATGACGAATGCAGTGAGGCTCTGCCGAGCTTCGTTTGCCATTCAACCTAAGCAGAATAAAGCCGATATCTGAAGACAGTAACCAGTTATTTGTTTTATTCTGCAATCCTACAGGAATTGTCCGAAAATCATTACTTATTTCATTTTTGTGTACGCGAGTATTGTCAACCTAACAAGGCTTATGTCATACAAGATATATGTTGTCATTCTTTGTAAGATGTTAGCTACATTCTGCAACATTCAAAAAGCATTTCTAAACTCTTTAATTCATAAATAAATATACAAGTCTTGTATTTTTATTGCAATACTAAAAGTTATGTGTATTTACTGTACTTAAACAAAATGATTTAAAGAGTCTGAAATAATCGAGTCAAGTCAGGCTTATGTCACATGACCTATATTTTTGGTCAGTGATCGAAAACATAGAGATTTAGATCATCATATCTTGTCAATGAATACAGAAATTGCGAGATAAATACATTAAATTCAGCTATTTACATTGTGATCATTTTCACATATTCTTCATATTTTGGAAATACTTCATTGAATTAAGGCTACATAGCCATAAATCAGTCCAGGTATATCACAGGCTATGGTATGTGCTGTGGTGTCTGTGGATGTAAAAGATCCTTTGGTAAAATGATACACGTTTTTAGACTTAGTCATAATGTTTGACTGCCAATAGTTGATGATTAATTAAACAAGTTATCTAGTGATGTGTTAATGAAATGTAATTTATTTCAACAATACATTAGAACAAATTCAGGCTTAAAACTACATATTAAACAGTTTGATTTATCCATTTAAAACAGTGGGGAAGTAATAAGATATAGTTTGTGAGACTGAGGATAGTTTAAATTGTGTGTTTTTTTGCAGTGCTATTTCGAGATGAGGGAGACACAGAAGAAGAGGTCTCAGTTGATGGGAAAATATTCAAAGTAAGTACATTGCAGCCTGCATATATTCATCTGAGAGGGCTGGGGGTTAGCTCAATCGCTTGAGTGCTTTCCTCAGATGCTTATGTCGCAGGATAAAATCATGTCAGTGGATCTATTTAACTGATTGGTTTTTTTTTGGTCATTCTGACCAGTACACTGGTCAAAGGCTGTGGTATGTGCTCTCCTGTAGACTTTACAATGGAACTAATTTTGGTTTAGTCAATATTTAGATATGTATTCAAGGATTTCCTTGAAAATTATAAAAATGTTGTTAGTTTAAGGAATGTTTCATTAGCCAGAAACTAAATGTTGGAGCCACTTTTAATAAAAATTAGCAATTGACTAATTTGGCCATGTACAGGGTGAGTCCTGGGTGTGTGCTATCCTGTCTTTGGGAAAGTGCATATAAAAGATCCCTTGTTGCTAATGGCAAAATGTAGTGTGGGTCTCCTCTGATGACTACGAGTAAGAATTACAAAATGTTTGACATCCCATAGCCGACGTTTAAATTAATCAGTGGTAGCGAGTTTAATATTTCTTTTCACATTACCAATCCTCAAACAAAGTGCAATTTCCCCCCCACGCAGTGGTCTGGTTGAACATCCCTAAAGCCAATGGGATGGCCTAAATGTCGTTAAACTAAACAAACCTTCTTTATTCATTTGAGGTTCAAGCACACTGTCATGGGCACGCCTGATCTGTCCGTGGTTAGTTGTTAGTGATTAGTGAGATAGAACTAGGTATAGTGACCTTCCACTGTTTGGGTTTGGACGTAGCCCTGTGATAAAGCACTCACTCGATGTATGGTAATTTCCACTATTAGGCTATTTCTATGTTAAAAGTGGGAAGCATTTATTGAATAGTGGGGCAGGCTTTAGCTCAGTTGGTAGAGTGTTCGCCTGAGGTGCTTGCTTCATAGGATCAAACCACTTCGGTGGACCTGTTCTCTGATTGAGGTTTTCCTGTCACAACCAGTGCACCATGAGTGGCACATCAAAGGCTATGGTATGTGCTGTCCTGTCTGGGAAAGTGCATATAAAAGATCTCTTGCTGCTAATGCAAAAAATGGTGTGGCTTTCCTCTAAAGATTACAAGTAAAACAATTACTAAATGTTTGCCATCCAACTATGAGTAATAAATCAATGTGCTCTAGTTGTTAAAAAAAAGAAAAAGAAACCCCCCCCTTTATTGAATGTTTGTCAGGCCCAAGATCTCCACATTTCAACCCGTCCTGATTAAATGCTTCTGGTGCCATTAATTATATTTTTACTGTTAACCAAACTGGTTGTAGTCCAGTTGTAGAGTACATGCTTGAGGTTCAGTATGTTGTAGTGTTGGACCCATGTCATCCAGTGCTTGACGGCTAGTATATCAAAGGCTGTGGTATGTGCTGTCATATCTTTGAGAATGGGAATATGAAAGATCTCTTTCAAAATATTTGATACACTGCTAGTATTTCTATTCCTCATCATTGGTTTTTAACTTTCTTATTCCTTGTTGCAGCAGAGATATTTTTATTAATTGGTTTATGATTCCGTTTTACCAGATCAAGTCGTCAAACAGTAACAAGGGACCTTACGACTTTGCACAGATCCGAATGCTGCAGGAACTTAGTGGAGAACATGTTGTAAGTTAAAGTTATATGTATACACAGATCTTATACAATGAAACCTCTCAAAACTGGACACTGTGTAAACCGGAATTCCATCAAAATCGGACATTTTTCACAGCCCCCTTTTAAATATCTGTACAAAAGAGAACCTCTCTAAACCAGATACCTCTTAAAACCAGACTTTTTACTTGGTCCTGAGGGTGTCCAGTTAGAGGAGTTTCACTGTATATATATTGTATGACTTATTGTTTTCATAAACATGAAATGGAATATTTCAATAAGCAGCAGCACTAACAATATAGAAAAATAATTATTTTGTAATAAAACCATAGTCGTATTATTTTGTATTGTAAACATTTGTCTGTGGAAAGAAGGCTATTATGCGATGACGTCGCATATTATGTCATGTAATGCACATTATATGGTTGGTTATGTGACGTAATGGCAGATAGCATTGCTTGAGACAAAACAGGGATTTTTATATTAAAAGACAGTTAAAACTGACAATAGGTAATCATGATATATAATTTTTATAAAGAGCATGTTGTTGGTCTTGGATATACCGGTATAGTTGAACTTTGATAACTTAAGTTTTGTTTTTTGCGAAATAAGTTTTTCTCTTAAACTTGTGTTAAGGTGAAAGTTTGTTGTATATGATAATTATTTATAGGATGTTTAATGTGCTTCCATTTCATATCACGTTTATATCCCAAGTTGAATGTATTTCACGAGGGACATACACATGATACTTAATGGTAGCGATTTTAATATTCTATTTATTACCCAGTTTAATATTCTATTTATTACCTATAATCTATTTCAGTTTATATCATTGAACTCGTTTGATTAATAATCCATTAAGGTCATAGTGCACCTGTCATATGATATTGAGTTATTACATTTCTTTTGACATTCTAGAGGGATTTTTAACTATGTAATAATATAAAGTATATTTTATTAGGGTGCTATTTGGTCTATGAAGTTCTCAGTGTGTGGACGCTTGTTGGCGACTGGGGGACAAGATGGCATCCTCAAAATCTGGGTCCTAAAGTCGGCCTATGTCTACTTCACTGATCTCAGGAAGAAGTATGAAGCAGGTAATACAGTATTAATAACCTTCTTGATGCTTGTCTAGTATATTTCCCATTATAAAGGCGGGTAGAGACCTCTCTTAAAATAATTCCTGTTGATTTTCTTGTTGAATTTGTTTTAAATGAGTGCTCTACAACTGGTGTAACAAAGGCCATGGTATGTGCTATCCTGTCTGTAAAATGGTGCATATAAAAGATCCTTTGCTGCTAATCGAAAAGAGTATCCCATGAAGTGGTGATAGCGGGTTTCCTCTCAATATCTGTGTGGTCCTTAACCATATGTCTGATGCCATATAACTGTAAATAAAATGTGTTGAGTGCATCGTTACATAAAACATTTCCTTCGTTCTTTATTTTAAATATGATTGTTTCTGTTTTTACTGGTTGTCTTTTGGGGATGTGGCATGTGTGCGTTGTTTGTTTTTTTGCATTTAAGGTTGGCTTTTTTTTAGTAGGTGGGAGTTGTTTTGTGGGAAGGTTGGTATATTCAAGGAAAAAAAGATTTCCACTTACACTTCTGTCCAATCCTTAAATTATAAAAAACATATATTTCAATTATTTTTTGTTTTTTTATTAGTGGAGGTGGAGGTGGTTTTTATCCCATTCCATGGAACATTTTGTTCAGTATTGTATCACTGTTCTCTGTATATATATATATCAGAGATAGCTACACCGTTCTATAATTATTTAAAAAAAAAAAATTGGTTTTGTTTAATGACTCACTCAACATTATAAGTACGGTTATATCGGCGTCGGACCTGTTCTATAAATAGTAGTTGCTAATAAATTTTCAAATTGATTTAATTTAATATTAGATTTGTTGCTAATCAAACATTTGATAACAAATCTTGCCTGTGTTTAAATGCTCTATGACTGGTATATCAGTGACCTTGGTATGTGATGTCCTGTGTGGAGGGGGAGCACAATAAAACAACCTTTTGCTGCCAATAACAAATGCAGCCTTTGGTGGCAGTTTATTTCTTATAGTGCTAATGTAAAGTAAAGTTTGTTTTATTTAACGACGCCACTAGAGCACATTGATGTTTTAGCTTATCATCGGCTATTGGACGTCAAACACGGTTTTTGGAACCAGTTATGGATCACTGGTCAGTGCAAATGGTTTACACCTACCCAATGAGCCTTGCAGAGCACTCACTCAGCGTTTGGAGTCAGTATCTGGATTAAAAATCCCATGCCTCGACCGGGATCCGAACCCAGTACCTACCAGCCTGTAGACCGATGGCCTAACCACGATGCCACTGATGCCGATATACAATGGGCTGGGGTGTCGATATAAACAAAGTTTCCTTTTGTAGATTAATGGATTTGGGATTTTGTGTGTGTGTGTGTGTGTGTGTGTGTGTGTGTTAGACAAGTGCATTACATTTATGCCTGAAGTATGTATTTGATAGTCTTTTTGTTCTGTTTGTGAAATACATGATTTGTTTTATTATGATCATAGCTGTTTATTTTGCTCCTTTCAGCATTTTTGTTAAGATTAAAAGGAGAAACAGTTGCATGTAACTATTGTTTGAACATTGCTTTTAGTTTTTTTTTATTGCTTGAAACTTTCAAAGCACTTTTTCTTCTGTGTGAGTTTTATGAATTTCTTAACATGCAGGGATGACAATTATCGGCAGAATTCTGCAGATTTAAAAGCCATTTAAGTCATTTTTGTGATTTGTCCATGTCCAAGAATATTTTAGGTTGGGGTAGGCACTTTTATTCAGCGACTTGATATGTAATGCATACTTCACTTGGTCTATATAAAATTTCAATAAATATTTTAAATAGATCTGCCTTTGTGTAGTGTTATACTGCTTTCCTCATGTTGTTTACAAATATGAAGAACCCATTACCTCCCTTTAAATTGACAACAAAAGTAGCCACGGTTCTCACACACTTAAAAAGGCCTTAAATTTGAGGGTTTGCTCTATAAAGTCCCTGTTATGATGATCTAGCCTTAAAAAGCCCTATATTTGTACAGGCACATTCACAAAAGACCCTAAATTGGGCTATATAAGCCCTGAAATAGATAGATAATTTAATTTTTCCAGAAACATTATATAAATTGTCAAGAATACATTGATATCTACTTTCATTTGTTTATCTCAGTGCTCATTTGAACGTTGATGTGTAAACAATACCAAAAGGATACCAACTATTCATTCGTAAAACATCATCAATGTTAAGTATTGTTCGTAACTTATGTGGATTCTGTGTATTTATGTTAATAAAAATGTGTAGGACAGTACTCTGTTGATTCCGACAGCCCGCTCGAAATGGTGACAGTGGGTTTCCTCTCTCAATATTTGTGTAGTCCTTAACCATATGACCGTAAATAAAATGTGTTGAGTGCATCATTAAATAAAACATTTCCTCCCTTCCTTTCTTCTATCACAGAAAATATATCCTGCCCCAGGTAAACAAAAAGTTAAAGGACATATCAATTATTATAATAGTAAACATTTCAGTTCACTTAGATACGGGAAAATCCTATAGGTCACAGGTCAGGCAAAGAATTCAAATAAAGAGAGTTTTCTTTATTTTTAAAAAATATAATATATAGAGGATATTATATGAGTGTCCATGACAGACAATGTTACGACACGAGTACCTAAATTATCATATTTCCCGAGCGATAGCGAGGGAAATGCGATAATTTAGGCACGAGTGTCGTAAACATCGTCTATCATGGACACGAATGTAATATTCTGTTAATTACCGACAAGTTTTCACGCAACGGCGTGACCAATTCACTGCAAATGAGGTTACTGAGTGCCCCGTGTTTATCTTTTGTGACACGGGAGCAATTGTTTATTTTTTTAATGCCTTGTGTCCTGATATCTGCATAATTTCAGTTGGTGGCGCATTTGCACTGATTAACTTTTGTATAAATAACTAATAATGTTCAAACAAACAAACAATTCACCAGCAATTTTGCATTGGCATTTTCCCAGCGCCTTGAAAACTGAAACGTCATGTACCCAGTTTCGTGTTATTGTAAGGAGATGTAAAGTGACGTCATTGGAATACTGACGTCATTCAAATTCAAAATTAGCTGGAATGTCGTGTCGGCCAATCAGAAGGAAATGTACTCTTATAACAGCCAATCGTTAAACGACAATGCCAGGAGGACATACGATTTAGTTATGACATAGGAGGGAAATTGTACGATAAATTTGACCCTCGTTATGCTGTACCTCGTAGGTAATAAATAATTTTTTTTACTTGACTGAGTAATTTAATTTAAAAATATCACTCACTGTTTGGTGATTGGAATATTTTTATTTTCCAAAACATTTTGTGTGTGTGTTTCTTTAATAAGTTTATACATTGGTTCAAACACTTTGCACTTGAATGTTTTACTTTGTACATTTCCATAGACTGTAGCAAGTATTAATTAATCAAGTATTGGCTCAGTTTTACCTATTTGGCTGACCAGTTCTCGAAACAGCCTGTGGCCAAGTCACCAAATGCGACCAATGTCCTGTTTGGGTGATTTAATAATTAAAAAATAATGGCCTTAGTCGCCCAAATAATATTATCTTCTTTAGAGCCACTACTAATATTTATATTCCACATAAAAATCTTGTTCGTGATTTGCTTACCATAAGGCATAACTTGCCAAAAAGCATTATTATTTATTGGGCCACCATATTTTTTGGCGAGTTCCAGACCCTGCTGACTGAGTATAAGTTTTATGATCGAGTGCAACTAAAGTTGTATAATACGTACATACATTTATATGTACAATATGTTCACTTTATCAAGCAAGGCTTTTGTAGGAGATATCGCTGGCACTGTAATTTGCAATATTTCCTGCGATATTCTCCTAGGAGATATTGTTTCTTTTTGTTACGTTACTCGTAGAAAAATCCGCTAACCCTTGGTCCTGGCTATTGAATTTTTGATTTGGGCTAATAAAAATTATCAACTAATACAGAAGACACTAGTCAAAGCTTCATTAGTGACATCACACCACTGTAGTTCTGCTAGTTGAACAAGTCTACCGCTGCCAAATATACTGACATTCAACCCACATTACTGATATTGTTTACAATTGTCAAAAATGAAAAGAATGATAACGGATGATAAAAATAATTCATTCCATCTCGTGTCTTGTGATATTATAATTTATTAGCACTAATTGATGAAAGTATAAAAATCCTCAACAAGCCTCAGATTTCATATTTTTATCAACTCGTGCTGGCAAATTATGATATCACAAGACACTCGGGGAGTATCCTCTATACATACAGTTATTCCCTTCTAATTATGTAGACTATATAACTAATGTTCTTGCTTTTATTTAGTTTGCATTTGTATATTTTTATTAGCCCCCTACTGTACTATATGTGTTGTCTCTGTCTGCCCCACATCTACATGTGGTTTTCCAGATTTTTTCTTCTTTTTTTCCCACAGTTTTTCAAGATATCATGTAGAGTTACAGGTTAAATTTGACTTTCTTGGTGATTTACCCATTTTTGACAGAGTTATGGCTCCTGAACTTAGGAGAATCGATAATTGTTTGGTTTCGGTAAAAATTACTACTAGAATGTTTGTTCTTTATTCAAAGGTATGATCAAGTACATATTTTACAAACAAATTACTAATTCTATTTGATTACTATTTACATGACAAAATGAAATTTCTTTTAACATTATCGGTCCTCAAACAAGGGGGGAGGGGGAAATGCACTTGAGGACCGGTAATGTATCTAAAAAAGAGAAAACATTTCAAGTTTTCTCCATTATTTTAGAAATATAATTTAATTTATGACAAAAGTGTGTGTGGGGGGAGGGGAGTAATTTACAACAAAAACTGGTGGGTATTTAATCTTTAATAGCATTTAAAAATATATATTTTAGTAGTTTTAATGTGTGGGTGGGGTCAATTTTAAGTGTTTGGCATTAAATAGCACAATTTCTTCAAAGCACTGTATACATTTAATCATTATTACATCATCTATTTGGAGTCTGTCTTCGATTGATACCCATCAGTGGGCCCATCAAGCTATTTCTCACTCCAGCCAGTGCATCATGACTGGTATATCAAGGGCCATGGTATATATTATCCTGTTTGTGGGAGGGTGCATATAAAAGATCCCTTGCTGGTAATTGAAAAGAGTAGCCTATGCAGTGTCGACAGCAGGTTTTCTCTCTCAATATCTGTGTGGTCCTTAACAATATGTCCTATGTCATATAACCATAAATAAAATGTGTTGAGTGCGTTTTTAAATAAAACATTTCTTTCTTCCATCTATCTGAACACAAGTAAAATCTAATGTAAATGTGACGTTAGAGGTTGGTACACACTTGAAGTATATGACAACATCAGCAAGTGGAAGGAACAGTTATTAAATAATATTAATCGAATCTGGGCATACATGTACATAAACAGTGTTCTGGTAACAGTATGATAAATAGTGAGCTACATCTCTTGTAAACCTACAGGAAAGTTGTCAAAGTAAATGGCAAAATAAATGTAATTATTAAAGGGACATACCCTAGTTTTTAAACACTAAGACAAAGTTTTGACTGTTAGAGGCGTTTTTTGATAACTGAAATCATACTTTACTTAAATTTTATTGTTTAAAGTATCCATTTCCGTACATTCGAAGTGTTTTTGGTCATCCTGATATTTTTTAATATCACAAAATGCATTTCTCATATTTTTAAAAAGGCACGTGCCTCTGAGAAGTAACAGTTATGTAGTCGAGTTTTATTCTATTTTAGAGGGTATTTCACCATTTCAAAGTCAAAGACTCATGTTTCACTCAATTATAACTTTATAAAAATGTGTTACAGGTTTGTAAACTAAACTAAACTTAATGTTAATTTTCATGAACTGAAACTAGGGTATGTCCCTTTAAAGTCCATATAGCTAATAGGGAAATTGCCACTAGATGCTGCCAGTAGGAGAAATTTATACTAATACTACTACATTTGTGTGTAAATTGAGTTGTTATTATATCTTCCTACCTTCCTACCTTCATGCCTACCTACCTACCTACCTACATGTACCTTCATGCCTACCTGCCTATCTAGCTAACTACTTACCTACGTACCTAGTTACTTAGCTACCTACCTGCCGTTCTCTGATTAGGTTTTATTCCTGTTCCAACCAGTGGCCCACAATTGGTATATTAAATGCCATGGTATATGCTGTCCTGTCTGAGAAACATTCCTTTCCTTTCCTTCATGGGCCGGATATAGCCAGGTTGTAAAAAGCTCGCCTAATGCGAAGTTGGATGTAGCTCAGTGGTAAAGTGCTAACCTGATGTGCAGACGCAGGATCGATTCCTGTCGGTGGCCCATGGAGCTATTTCTCATTCCAGCCAGTGTGCACCATGACTGGTATACCAAAGGCTGTGGTATGTCACTGCTACTATGTGCTCTAGTGGTGTCGTTAAACAAAACTAAATTTGTTCCCTTTCTTTTGTCTTAACTGAATTGTATTTTTCCTGTTTTAGTGTCTATGTCCCCGGCTACCTCGGTGGAAGATCTGAGCACTGTGACAACAGAAAAGACGTCTTCATCGGTGAGTTCTTTTTCATCCAGGTTCAAAGGTCTCCAAGGTTGTGTGTACACAGAGAACGGTTGCTCACCTCTCCAAATTACTGCCCAGCATTCATAGTGGGCAAGCGGGCAGCGTGGCCGAGTGGTACAGTGCCCGCCTGATGCGCGGTCGGTCTAGGATCGATCCCCGTCAGCTGACCACTGGGTTTTTTTCTGGATATAACCATATGTCCGACGCCGATATAACCGTAATTAAAATGTGTTGAGTGCGTCGTTAAAAAAACCAAAAAACAACAACAAAAAAACAAAAAATCATAGTGGGCAGGACATAGCCAAGTGGTAAAACTGCACACCTGATGCGTGGTCAGTCTAGGATCGATCCTCAATGGTGGACCCATTGGGATATTTATCGTTCTGGCCAGGGGCAGGATGTATCCCAGTGGTAAAGTGTTCATCTGATGTGCGATTGATCTAGAATCCATCCTTGCCAGTGAGCCCATTGGGCTATTTCTCGTTTCAGCTTGTGCTCCACAACTGGTTTAACTAAGGCCACAGTATGTACTATTTTGTCTGGGGGATGGAGCATATAAAAGATCCCTAGCTGCTAATGAAAATGAGTAGCCCATGAAGTGGCGACAGCGGGTTACTTCTCTCAATATCTGTGTGTTCCTTAATCATATGTCCGATGCCATATAAACGTAAATAAAGTGCGTTGTTAAATAAAACAGTTCCTTCCTTCCAAGGTTGTGCCCACACTAAGCACAGTTACCCATCTGTCCAAATTACTGCCCAGCCTTTTCAACCCAATTTAGGCTTTTTGACCAGCATTAATAGTGTGTAGGACACTGCCAAGTAATAAAGCCACTCGGTCAGTGAAGGATAAATCCCCATTGGTGGGACTATTGAGGTATGACTGGAATATCAAAGCCATGGTATGTGCTATCCTGTTTGTGGGACTGTGCATATAAAAGATCTCTTGCTGCTAATGACATCTAACAGCCAATGAATAATAAATCAATGTGCTCTAGTGGTGTCATTAACAAAACAAACTTTTAATTTTTAATATCCAATGCAGGGAACATTTTATTTTTAAAATCTTGATGAGCGATATTTCTAGTCAACTAAAAATTTAGTAGCTGCTATTGTTTAATGTTTTAAATTTGTGTAGAGATCTCTAAAACTTGTATAGCATATTTCAACGTGACACTGAACAAAATGTTCCCTTGCATTCAATATCATGTATTATCTGTAAACAAAATTATAATTAAATTATTTTTTTTAAATCACAAACATAGAAGGCCGAATTTTCAAAGCCTGTTTATGTTTTATATATGTGTAACTACATTGTACATACATTTACTATGCTTAAAAACCTGTATCTAAGAAAAACAAGGCTTTGTAAATTCGTCCCAGAGACATTTTGTTAGGACTGAACATTTTCTCTAATAGGCACAAAGCTGGTCACATTGTCTTTGTATATGACATTATAATGACATTATAATAAAAACATTTTGTTTTACAGTTTTTGAGGCACAGAATATCATTTTATTAGAGTTTCTAAAACACAATATATATTTTAGTTTTAGCATTTTTAGGACACCAATGCTTTTAAAAAAGACCATGGGCCAAAATTACGCAGTCTGTGTTGCTTATACACAGGTGTTTAAGCATTATAAATGTATGTAGTTAAAGGGACTTACCTTAGTTTTCAAAACACCATCACATATTTTTTACTATTATAGCAGAAGTCCATACATTTGAAGTGTTTTTGGTCATCCTGATGTTTTTAATATCACAAAATGCATTTCTCTTATTTAAAAAAATGCACGTGTGTCTGAGATGTAACAGCAATGGAGTCGAGTTTAGAGAGTATTTCACCATTTCAAAGTCACAGACTCATGTTTCACTCAATTGTAATTTTATTCAAATGTTTAACAGACCCCGTGCTTATAAACATTAAAGTCCAGACTTTAATGTCATGGCAACGCCATTCAAATAGCATTACGTTAAAGTCTAGACTTTATTAAAGACTAGACTTTAAGTTTTATAAGCACAGGCCCGCTTTGCAGATTAACTAAACTTAGTGTTAATTTTCACTGATTGAAACTAGGGTCTGTCCCTTTAAATAGGCACATGTATGACATAATCAGGCTTTGTAAATGCAGCTCAATGTGTCTTACTGCATGAAGAAGAGTAACTCAAAGAAATAAACATTGACAATTATTCTCTTTTGAGTCTGATTGGCACACAGGATGTCTGTATTCTGAAATATGTTATTTTGTCAGACAAACCCTGAAGAAGAAGATGACGAT
This sequence comes from Dracogyra subfuscus, assembly GCA_016106625.1. NCBI lineage: Eukaryota > Metazoa > Mollusca > Gastropoda > Neomphalida > Peltospiridae > Dracogyra > Dracogyra subfuscus. The sequence continues at coordinate 15,381 of JAECMU010027190.1, read as the reverse complement.
GAAAGTGCCCCGTTCAAGAAGACACCATTCTGTTGTTACCGGGGTCATGCGGCTGACCTTTTGGATGTTTCCTGGTCAAAGGTAAATTTTGCTTATTTGTCTTAAATGTTCAATAAACAGTTCATTATAGAATGTTTTTGTCTGCTAGAAAAATGTTGAGATTTGAATATCATGATACGAAAACACACTTGGAAGTTTAAATTCATGTGTTTGTTGTTAATGCGATATTTAGTGCAATATTTAGTACAATACAATTTTGATATTTCTGTGAGAGAAAACAAAACAAAAATTATGAGCTTTACTTTATAAATATCTAGTCAGTGCACCATGACTGGTATATCAAAGGCTGTGATATGTATTACCCTGTCTGTGGGATGGTGCATATAAAAGATATCTTGCTGCTAATCAAAAAGTATAGCCCATTAAGTGGTGGCAGCAAGTTTCCTATCTCATTATCTGTGTGGTCCTTCAATATATGTTTGACACCATATAACCATAAGTAAAATGTGTTGGGTGCATCGTTAAATAAAACATTTCTTTCTTTCATAAATATCTATCATCTGCAAAGAAAACAGGCCATGATTTTAGCTTTTAAATTAATCAGTCCCACAATTCCACCTTTGGTTAAAAAGTATTATAATATCAGAAATGCAGTTGGTCCTAAATTGTGCTGTTTAAATACCATGATTATATTTAAACATAAAAAAAACCCATGTTGGAACACACTTTAAGCATCATGTTGAAATTCTGTTATTTATTTCAATTTTAAAATTATTATTATTGTAGAATTATTTCATTCTGAGTTCGTCGATGGACAAAACCGTTCGCTTGTGGCACATGTCTCGGAGAGAGTGTCTCTGCACATTCCAACACATAGACTTTGTTACGACCATTGTCTTCCATCCTAAGGTGAAGTATGGTGTTTTCACAGTGTATTTTTTTAATTTAATGCTAACTATAACTGGTCAAAGACCGTGATATGTGCTTTTTTGTGTGTGGAAAAGTACATACAAAAGATACCTTACTTCATTAGGAAAAATATAGTGAGTTTCCTCTTACGACCATTTGTGAGAATCTAATAACCGATGATTAATACATCAGTGAGCTCTAGGGATGTCGTTAAAACAATTTCTTTGTTTAATGCTCACTACAGTGCACATACCAACAATAAAATGAACTACGGTAGACATAGATGGGCAACTAGGTTTCCAGCCTGTTTCGCTGACTGAATGGTGAATGGTGTGACCACAGCAGAGTGTTAAAGTAATTAGATGAATTTACAATTATTATAATAATCCTAGGAGTTGCTGGGTGATTTCTTAAAAAACCCAACTATGGGTTGATGGTTGTTTTTATTGTTGTGTTGTGTACTGTACTCATTCTAAAATGAAAAGACTTGTTATTTATTATGTTAGTTAAAATTAAAATGAATACTCCTTTGCTGACGTCACTCACTGGCCTTACTGATAATATTAGTATTATTTTTTATAAACACCCATAACTGAACATCAATTAGTAAGTGGTAACTTTAATTGTGGAGGCGGGTTTTTTTCTTCTCTTTTTTTCTTTTTTTAATACCGTTCAACTTTTCATAACATTTGTGGGTGTGTTTACCGATACCCATAACTGAACATCAATTAGTAAGTGAAAACTTTAATTGTGGAATTGGTTTTTTTCGTCTCTTTTTTCTTCTTTTTGTTTTCTTTTTTTAATACCGTTCAACCTTTCATAACATTTGTGTTACCTACCGGTATGTGGGGGTTTTGGGGCCTTTTTTTCATCTATATTATTGGTCTTTGATCCATTGGCCTTTCTGAAAATTATCAAATTAATATTTAAATTTGTATAAACACCTATAGTTGAAACATAAATAATAAGCGTTAGCTTTAATTGTGGTGAGTTTTTTAGTTTTTATTATTGTTTATTATTTTTGTGTACTACTTTTACTTGTACAGGATGACCATCACTTCCTAAGTGGGTATCTATACGGGGAAACTTGGACTTTATGGGACAAATTTACGAAGCCTATCTTTCTTAAACACAGATTTTTAAGCATTGTAAATGTATATATATATATAATTTGATGCGTGTAAGATATAAACAGGCATTTAAAATTCAGGCGCTATATTTCTAAGACTGTAATATTTCTACTTGAACAGGATGACCGTTACTTCCTGAGTGGGTCTCTAGACGGGAAACTGAGACTGTGGAATATCCCCGACAAGAAGGTCACCCTGTGGAATGAGGTGGGCCAGACGGGAAGTTTGATCACGACGGCCAACTTTGTCAGTAACGGGAAGTACGCAGTAGTCGGCACTTACGACGGGAGGTGTATATTCTACACCACTGAGGTATGCATGTCATTTATCTGTTACAGGGCTCACGCTAGAATTTTTAGTTAGCAAATATCAAGAGTATTTCCTTAGAAATTATTAAAATGTAGTTAATTCAAGGAAATTGTTATTAGCCAATGGCCAAATGTTGTAGCCTCTTTGTATAAATATTAGCAATTATTGGTTAATTTGGCAGTGGACAGGATGATCCCTGCTGTTAGTAGGGTGCTATTGGTTACCAGTATGTCACAATATTAAAATTTAAGACATGCTTGGATTACATTGTCAAGGCAAAACATAGATGTTACCTTTCTCTGCATTTATCTCTTGCATTAAAGTGTTCATGTTTAGGTTCATTTCTCATAAACTATGTCCTGTTATTTCTTTTACATTTTGTGCCAGGACATAGCTCAGTGGTAAACCATTAACCTGATGTATGATCAGTCTAGGATCAATCCCTGTCGATGGGCCCATTGTGCTAGTTTTTGTTCCAGCCAGTGCAAAGGCTGTGGTATGTGCTATCCTGTCTGTGGGATGGCACATATAAAAATATCCCTTGCTACTAATGGAAAAATGTCAAAATTACCAGATGTGTTCCTAAAGTCTGGTTGCAGTGAACATTTTATGTTCAGAATATTGATCAGAAATATTGTAGTCCATTAAAAATTGATTAGCAAATATTGTTTAAAATGTTGAAAATGTTTAGCTATCTCCATCATGGAGGCTGGTGAATGTACACCAAGTAAAATAAAACTATTTGATATGCTTTTTGCTGAATCAGCATGATGGTTTTTGTTTGACCTCTTTAACACCAAGCCACCCCAATAGGTTCCCTCCTCACTATAACCCCTGCAGTTAAAACAATGTCTATGGCAAAACACCATTCTGTTAAACAAAATTCAAATATAGCCATGGGCAATTGCAGAGGCTATTACTATGTAACCTCTGATACCATGTTATATTTTAAACATAGTTGAGTTTAATGTAGAGCTCTGAGAATGTCCATTTTCTTGTCACATTACCAGACCTCAAACCAGTGCACTCCTCTCTTCCCCCCCCACCCACCCCACCCCACGCAAGATGGAAGTTACAGTTATGTGACTGGAACTAGAGAGCAGTAGGCAGTAGAAGAATTTAGGCCATCCCATTGGCTGTTGGGATGTTCGGACTAGAGCAATTGCGGAGGGTGGGGGGGGGGGTAGTGCACTTGTTTGAGGACTGGTAATAAAAGAGAAAACACTCCCAAGTTTTCTCCAGTTTCTAATTTATTTACATTATAATTAATCTGTGTATTTTATTTGTGTATTGTTTGTTTTTTCCCAGCAACTGAAGTATTTCACTCAGATCCACGTACGGTCAACGCGAGGCCGGAATGCCAAAGGTCAGAAAATAACGGGAATTGAACCGGTGTCTGACAGCAAGGTAAATCTAAGAAAATTTAGTCAATGATGTTTTCGATTTTAAATTAGTCGTTTTGTTTTTTAAAGTAATAAATGATGTAATTACTGTCAGTAAAAAGAAAGTTTTATAGGTAGAATTGTTAATTAATAAAAATAAAAAGATTTTCAAATTTGTTTAACAAGTGCAGTTTTTTTTTCTGTATTTTGAAAAGTATAACTTTTCACTTGATAAAGCCCCTGACTGCAATTTCATTGCAGCTATGGCATTTGGACGGTGGGATGTAGCCCAGTGGTAAAGCGCTCTCTTGATGTGTGATTGGTCTAGGATCGATCCCCATTGGTGGGCCCATTGGGCTATTTCTCACTCCAGCCAATGCACCACTACTAGTATAGCAAAGGGATTATGCATATAAAAGATCCCTTACTAATAATGAAAAAACATTTGACATCCAATAACCGATGATTAATACATCAATGTGCTCTAGTGGTGTTGTTAAACAAAATAAACAAATCCTCAGATTGAATTGCTGGGTATACAGGGGTAAAGCCTAACTCACATCTTTTAAAATAACTAAAGTGTGCTTATAAATGTTTTATTCTATTCAGATGCTTGTGACGTCTAATGACTCGAGAATTCGGTTGTATGACCTTCGTGACCTCACTCTGTCCGTCAAGTACAAGGGAGGAACCAACACAAGCAGTCAGATTAAAGCTAGTCTCAGGTTGGTTTTGTTGTTCATCATAGCAGAGAATGTTTTGGTCAAGTTCAGGCTGGCTCTACCACTCACCAAAATCGCCAATTGCACATTTTAGGAATAATTGTTGAAACTTTATTTTAATTTTGCAAAAACATTTAAAGTAATAATTGGTTTTGCTTCTGGTTTTTTTTTAGATGATGTGGCAAAATGTTTTGATCAAACAGTGCCAGTCCTATGTTCATAACGCAATACTAAACAAATAATCGCTGCATAATGACTAAAGTTCTTTATTGTTGAAACACGTATGGGTGGGATCTAGCTTAGTCAGTAAAGTATTAGACTGAGGTATCAGAGAATTGATCTTTCTCGATGGACTATTTTTTAAAAGAAAACCATTTCACCTCCTAACCCCACGACTGGTATATCAAAGGTCATGATATGTGTAGTCCTGTCTGTGTATGGGAGAGTGCATGGTAAAGATTACTGGCTGTTGCTGACTGGTTTCCTCTAGGATCCTAATAAGTAAATTACAGTGGATTCCAGAGGGTGGGGTGGTTGTTAGTGTAAACTAACAACAATCCCCAGTATATACACTATTAGACAGAATGCTGGATTACATGGACGACACTCAAGTTAATGTGTCACAAGACATTAGAGATATGCTGGTTTACAAAGAAATCCAGATTACACAGATCATGCCATTTTAGACGGGTCAACTCTGTATTATACAATCTTTGCAACATGTCCGACATATTTTAAAAACAAAATAAGAAACGGAGAGAATAAAATGTTTTATTCAACCATGCACTCAAAAAACCAACAAAAAAAACAAACAAAAAAAGCAATATAATAATAATATTTAATATTTTTGTGTTTAACGACAATTATTATTTTTGAATACATTTTTAATCTGCAGTTTTTTCTATTTGAACAGCCCCACTGGAAAGTACATTGTGTGTGGATCGGAGGACCACTTCATATACATCTGGAAAACACGGCACGACTACAAGCTGTCGGCCACCCGCAGGGACAGAAATGATTACTGGGAAGCGATCAAAGGTGTCTGATCTAATTTTAGCATCATCCTTTTTTTTTTCTCACCTCCTATTGGTCTCTTCTGTGTATTCCCTATTTCTGGCTTTTCTTAAATAGGTGGGGGAGGGGAGGAGTAGGAGGGAACATAGTTTAGTGGGTAGAGTGCTCATAGAGTGATGAGTCACAGGATTGATCCATTGCTGCATTATTAGTAGAAGTATTCTTTGTGACAGCAGTGGGTTCCCCTCTATCTCTCATTCTCTCTCAGCTTCTGTCTCTCTCTCTCTCTGTCTCTCTCTGTGTGTGTGTGTGTGTGTGTGTGTGTCTGTCTCTGTATCTCTCTGTCTGTCTGTCTCTCTGTGTGTGTGTGTGTGTGTGTGTGCCTCTGTATCTCTCTCTCTCTCATTCTCTTTCTCTCATTTACTCTCTCCCTCTCCCTCTCTGTCTGTCTGTCTGTCGGTATGTCTGTCTGTCTGTCTGTCTGTCTCTCTCTCTCTCTCTCTCTCTCTGTCTCTCTCTGTCTCTCTCTCTGTCTCTCTCTCTCTTATTCTCTCTCTCATTCTTATTCTCTCTCTCATTCTCCCTCCCTTTCTCTCTCTCTCTCATTCTCTTTCTCTTATTCTCTCTCTCATTCTCTTTCTCTCTCTCATTCTCCCTCTCCCTTTCTCTCTCTCTCTCTTTCTCTCTCTCTCGTCTTTAGAAACTAACTTAATTATATTAATATATATATATGTGTGTGTTTAATATAATCATTTTATATTTTATCTAAAGCAAAATCCATATATTTGTATTATTTATTTTCAGTTCACAATGCTGTTGCTACTGTAGCCATCTTCGCTCCAAATCCAAGTCTCTTTTGTCCTCCTTTGAAAAACCTTGACCCCTGTGCTGCATCAATAGCCAGTTGTGATCTGGAGAGTGGCTTAGGGGAGATAATTATATCAGCAGATTTTACCGGTGCTATTAAGGTTGTGCGAAATTACCCTCAGAAGTTGTGAACATCTTAATTATCTCCAGATAACATTACCACACGTGTCGACCGTGATGGGGAAACAATATTAATATTCAGTAATATAAGTGTTTTTTTTTAATTTAATACAATGGCAGCTGGATAAAGAGACTGTACTGGGTTTTCATTTCCTGTAAGACTCAGAAATGTCAATAATGCTGTTCCAGATAATGTAGGGATGAATGGAGGAGGTGGGATACTGGTTGTCATGGTCAAGATGGGTCTTTTGTTCAGTACCATCTGCTTACAAGGTAATTGTATTACAATGATCTCTGTATTTGTCTCTCTAACCTTGTATTCACAATTCCGGGTATGGTGCCAGGAATGTGTTCCTAAACATTCAAAGATTTGTTTGTCTGGGATGTTTTGAAACCCAGATTTTAATTTGGATCAGGAGCATAAAATTATGAGATACAATCCAAACATATTGTTAGTCCGTCGAGGAATGCCTTTTTTCATGTTGTGGAATTGACTAAAAGTTATTTATTTGATGGGACGGAGTATAGATTACTTCGGGCTGAGTTTACGAAGCCTTTTTTTTTCTTAAAGTGTTTAAGCACTGTAAACGTATGTAGTTTTACACACGTGTTAGGCTAAAACAGGATTTGTAAATTTGCCACGGAATTTGTACAATTGCTGCGGATTCCTAAAACAGAATCCCCATATTGAATGTTCAGTAGCTAATGTTCTGTTAGTTTTAATGAAACTCTTCACCCCCCCCTCCCCCATCTCCTGTGATATTTCTGGAACAGCTGTTGCATATATTGTTTTTGGTGCTCTGAATGAAAATAGCTGACAAGACAGCTTTGTAATTGTATACTGGATTTTTTTTTAACCTGTTGTTTATTATGATGAACCTTTATTTCAGGTGAGTATCTTAAATTTAAGCCAATGTTAGTCACCAGTTGTGATGTTGTTATAGAGAAATTATCGTGGTAGCAAAAAACAACACAAAAAAACACATTTTGAATTCAGCCTACATAAGGCAAGGGCTGTTCCATAATTGATCATTGGGGAGGAGGACGCCACCACCTTTTATATATTATTTGGATGTTGCGCCATAACATCACTTCTAGAGAGTGTGGATGCCCCCTCCCCCAATATGGATGGTTCCTTAATATAAAATTCTGGCAATGATAATAGGGTTTGTCTAACGGGTTGGGCTTTTTCATGAATAGATCAAATAAATAAAACTTGGAATGGTGGGTAAGTGGTATATTAACACACAGTGTCCTGCTCCATCCCTGGCTGCTGGTGCTCTCTTGCACTTGCTAGCACAGGTGGTCCCTCCTCTCACATACCCCCATACCCTTTTCTGTCCTGGACGGGGGAGCCAACATAAGTTGACACCTGTGCCCATGACAGACGTGCATTACAACAGCTTTCTCTGAATGTGCACATTAATCCCTATGACATGACCTGACCTGACCTACCCCTGTGGTCAGATCTGGGACAGCCCTAGCAACAGTCTTGATTGACTTCCGTTTCTTTTTCTGTCATCTCCGCCTTTAAGGTGAAGTCTCCTTTAGTAAAGGCAGCATTATCCCCATGTCCAGGGCCCTGTTTTACAAAGTGATCTTAGTCCTAAGATCACCTTAAGCACACCACTATCTTAGCACTAAGATCGCTGCGTAAAATAGTGCCTAGATGACCTTTTATTGAACCAGTCAAAACTTACACTGGTATACATTGCTGGTAATAAAAACAGATCACATGGTCATCAAGTGTCTGGGTCTTGGGTCAGATTTAGTGGCAGAGACCAGGGCCCAGTATATGTAAACTATTTAGAGTCTAGACTCGTATCTTTTAATGAAGTCACACACATACAATGATATTAAAATCTTAGATGGATTCTAGACTGTAAAAGCTATATGGGCCTGGGCCTGTCACATTTAGTAACAGAGACCAGGGCCAGTACTTGTAAAATATTTAAGTCTAGACTCAAATCTTATAATGACATCACACACACGCAATCACATTAAAAGTCTACGGAGTCTAGACTGTAAAAGTTATATAAGTATGGGTGCTTCACAGTGTTTCCAAAACTCTCTTTGCACATGACTGAGTTATGAGGTAATATGGGATTTGAGAACAAAGACACGTTCTCGCCTCTTTGAAATGTTTAGGAACACATTCCTGGCACCAAAACAGAATTTTGAATACAAGGTTAGAGACAGAGACAGAGACAGAGAGACAGACAGAGAGACGGAGAAGGAAGAGGGGAGACACTGAGATGGCACTGAGGTTTGTGTCCAAGCTTATAAACTATTGAAGCGATACACAATACTTTAGCAAATTTATCTATTTCAGTCTGTATGGACGATGACTTTATAAAATCCTTCAGTCTAGCACAAGGCCTGTAGTAGTAGTTAGGAAGTCGAGCATCTCGCAGATACTTTTGATCAATTCAGTATACATGTATGTTATACTGAATATACATAATGCTGAATATACATCATACTGAATTGCAAGCATTCGTCTTTCAAGTGCTTGTCTTTCTGAATATATTATTAATTTCAGTCCAATTGTGATAAGAGAAGTGAAGTAAGAAAAACATCTGTTATTAAGATCCACATTCGTGTTCATTTCAAAATATACTTAATCACAAAAGAAATGTGAATTAAAAAATTTAAAATAAATATATATATATATATATCAATTCATGATAAAATTAATTCTGTAAATCAACTATCAAAATGGAAGTAACATGTTCACAAGACATAGATACAAAGAAAAATGGAATTCAAACTGATTCATTTAAAATATAATTAAAGAAAACTAAATTTAATTTAATATTTGCATTTCTTTGATGTTCAGTGTATATTTACATTAATCATCCATTAAAAGCTTTTGTAGGATATATCGCTGGTACTGTAATGTGCGATATTCTCCTAGGAGATATCGCTTCTTTTGTTACATCACTGTGTATGTTTCAGTGCTAAACCTATCATTAATGACATCACACCACTGTTGTTCTGCTAGTTAACGAGTCTATCTCTGCCAAATATAGTGACATTCAACCCACATTACTGACATTGTTTTCAACTGTCACAAATGAAAAGAATGATAATGGATGATAAAAAGAATACCCCGAGGGTCTTGTAATATCAAGCCTCAGATTTCATACTTTTTTATCAACTTGTGCTGATAAATTATATCACAAGACACTCGGGGAGTATCCTCTATGTCTAAACTCCAAATATGTACTTGTATCTTCTCGACCAGTTGGAAATCATCTCATTATTGGTACAGTTCCCTACTAGTATGTGCAGAAATTACATACTGAAGTCCTAGAAATAGGTTTGCAGAAGTTAATACGGCAAGAACATATAATTTTTGTAAAAGGTCAAAGGGCACCAAAAATACAGTAAGTAAATTTCATGTTACGGTTGATTACAATCGTTTTTGCTTCATACATAATAAATATGACACCGCATTCCTAATTTCAGATGCATTTAATTTAATAATCTTTGAATTAAAAAAATCTATTTTGCATCGAAAGTTTTTCAGCGTTTCTGAAAATGGGGCATGTTTGAAACCCCAATGTGGGATTGATCCCTGTTGGTGGGCCCATCAGGCTATTTCTTGTTCCAGCCAGAGCACCACAGCTGGTATATCAAAGGTCATGGTACATGTATGTCAGTAGCAGGTTTCCCCTCTGGGGCTGTATGTCAAAAATTACCAAATGTTTTACATCCATTAATCGATGATTAATAAAATCAGTATTAGTGATGGTGTTAAT
>JAECMU010027184.1:696-14459 GCA_016106625.1 Dracogyra subfuscus | reverse complement strand
AAATATACATATATTGTACTATACAACTAAAACACGTATATTTACCACAGATAAATAAACAGATAAACAGGGAAAGTCCAACTGGCATGCACACAAAACATATTTTATAATAGTTGATCTCTAATTTTATTTGCTGTTATTAAATATTTCACAAGATTATTTAGTTCTTTCTTGTGTTCTGTGGTTAATAATTGAATACTAGGGTGCCTGTACACGTATACTTTTTTTCTTAAATCATTATATATTGTACAGTGAATAATAAAATGGTACTCATCTTCTATCTCATTTCTATTGCAAAGTGTAAATATTCTTTCTTGTCTGTCAATAACTCTATACCGGCCGTATTCTATATTTAGTTTATGAGCAGATATTCGTATTTTTGCTGTTTTCTTTAAGTACTGCTTGTCTATTGCTTTTCGAAGATATGACTGCAATGTAAATTCATTTAACAGATATTGATAGAGATTACCCTTTGGGGTAACTATTACTCTACTGTAACAATGCTGCTTAAATACGTCGCATATCCTTTGCTTAATTAATTTATAAGTATTGTTATTAACCTGTGTTAAATCCCAAATATAATTTAAATCTAGTACATTTAGTTCCCGTTTTATATTCACTAACCAGTTATCTTCATACATCTGCATTGCAACATACAAATCTCTTCGAATACAATTATTCAAATTTCGCAGCGTTATGCAATACTTGAAGATTTTTAGTGTTCTTGTAATATGTAAAGGGAAGCGTTCTAATTCAGTATATACAAACTCATTGCAAGATCCTTAGCGTATACCATTTTTTTTTTTTTTTTTTTTTTTTTTTACAAAATTGAATGTTAATTTGTTCAACATGTTGGCCCGAATGAAAACTCCAGATTTGAGCACCATAGCTAATAACACTATTAATATATGTATAGAAAACCGATAACATAGTTTCAATATTAAAAACATTCTTATTACACACATTTAATCTTGCAAACAGAGCCTTGCGTCCTTGTTCGGCAGCTTTTTTCTGTGTCCGACTACATTTACCACTATAAAAAAACTATAACCCTAAATAATTAAGTTCATTTATTACCTCTAATTGATAACCGTTATAAAAACACTTTTCATTATTTCGAAGTCTACATCCATTTCTAAAAACAACAACTTCAGTCTTACTGGTATTTACCGTTAAATCCCATGTGTTAGTATAATATGATAGAGCATTATTTTATTTATTTTTTTGCAATCCTTCCGGGCTTTCAGCTAATAATACCATATCATCAGCGTACATTATTAAAAATAGATTTTAAGTCTGTAATTTGATATATGGACAACCTTCTGATGATAAATACAATTCACAGTCATTAACATACATAGAAAATAAAATTAGTGACAAAACTTCATCCTGAAATAACCCTCTCTTACAGATAAAACATTCTGAAGCTTCACTGTTATACTTTACACAACATTTTACGATATCATATAATGACCAAATAATAGCCAGCATGTTACCCTCAACGCCCTGTTCGATCATGTTATACCACAAGTTCTGTCTGTTAACAAAACCAAAGGTATACAAAGCAACAATATAAGCGCTTTCTGTTCTTCAATGTTCTATTTATTAAAGACTGGATAATGAAAGCAGCATCAATAGTAAACATATGTTTTTTTTCTGAACCCAAACTGTGCGTTGGAGATGATGCAATGTTCTTGATCGACACTTAAAAGTCGTTCATTTAAAACTGAGGCAAATAGTTACCCTAGGCAGCTGACAAGAGTTATGCCCCTGTAATTATCAACATCGTTAACATTCCCTTTCTTGAACACAGGAATAATACACCCAACCGACCAACTGTGTGGGAAATTACCCGATTTAAAAAATATTATTGAATAGTAACACAAAACATGGCATCAAGGCCTCGTCACAGTTGATGAACTATTCATTTAGGACATTATCATAACTGCATGCCTTGTTTTTCTTTAAACTGTAAATTGCATCAGATATCTCTTTAGTCGTTATATCTATATTTAATTCGTTAACCGTTGGGTCACTATTCTGATGATCATAATTTAAAATAAAATCTTCCACGTCTTTATCACTGTTGGCTCTTTCGATGCTAGATTACGAAAATATTTTTTTTTTAAATCAGTATTGCTTAATTCTGAATTTGTTGATTTTTTTTTTCTTTTCTGAAAATGTTTTTAAAATTTCTTTAAATTATATTTTCGTAAATAGTTTAACATATTACCCTTTTCGAAGTCTAAATCCATTTCTAAAAACAACAACTTTAGTCTTACTGGTATTTACTGTTAAATCCCATTTGTTAGTATAATTTGATAGAACATTAATCATTTCTGTAATCCTTCCGGACTTTCAGCTAATAATACCATGTCATCAGCGTGCATTATTAAAAATATATTTAAAGTCTGTAATTCGATACATGGACAAACGTCTGATGATAAATACATTTCAAAATCGTTAACATACATAGAAAATTAAATTGTTGACAAAACTTCACCCTGAAAGATAAACAATTCTGAAGTTTCACTGTTATACTTTACACAACATTTATCGCTATCATATAATGACCTGAGAGTAGCTAGCATGTTACCCTCTGTTAAAAAAATCGAAAGCCATTTTATAGTCTACAAAGCAACAATATAAGCACTTTCTGTTCTTCAATGTTCTATTTATTAAAGATTGGAGAATGAAAACAGCATTAATAGTAGACATATGTTTCTGAACCCAAACTGTGCGTCGGTGATGATGCAATATTTTTGATCGAACCTTTTTTTTTTTCAATATTGTTTAACGTGCACATTCAGAGCAAGCTGTTATAGCGCACGCCTGTCTTGGGCACACACCTCAGCTATCTGAGCTGTCTGTCTAGGACAGAATAGAAATTAGTGGGTTAGTTGTTATTGTTAGTGAAAGAGAAAAGAGGGTGTAGCGGCCATACACCTACCCAGTGAGTCCTTAAAAACTCGCTCTGGGTGGGAGCTGGTACCGGGCTGCGAACCCAGTACCTACCAGCGTGTTGTCCGGCGACTTAACCGCTAGGTCACCGAGGCCGGTGATCGAACCTTAAAAGTCGTTCATTTAAAACTGAGGTAAATAGTTTCCCTAGGCAGCTGACAGGAGTTATCCCCCTGTAATTATCAACATCGTTAACATTTCCTTTCTTGAACACAGGAATAATACACTCAACCGACCAGCTGTGTGGTAAATTACCCGATTTAAAAATATTATTGAATAGTAACACAAAACATGGCATCAAGACCTCGTCACAGTTGATGAACTATTCATTTAGGACATTATCATAACTGCATGCCTTGCTTTTCTTTAAATTGTGAATTGCATCAGATATCTCTTTAGTCGTTATATCTTTATTTAATTCGTTAACCGTTGGGTCACTCTCCTGATGATCATAAATAAAAATAAAATCGTCTACGTCATTATTACTGTTTGGCTCTTTCGATGCTAGACTACGAAAACAATTTTTAAAACTCATTATTGCTTAATTCTGAATTTGTAGATTTTTTTCTTTTCTGAAAATGTTTGTAAAATGTCTAATTACCCTGTTGTGATTTATATTCCCTTTTTAGATTATATTGTAATCGTTTATATAATTTGTTTTTTAAACAGAGAAGTTCAATACGATTTTCATTGGTTTTGTTAGCATTACAATGTGTATTGCTCGTTTGTATTCATTATATCGTTGTTTGCATAATTCATTAAACCAAGGTTTGTCATCACAACTGGGATTATTCTGATTCTTTCCTCTCGAATTAATTTTAAAGGTAGTAATAGAGCAAAATGGCATAATAATGTTATTAAGTTGTTGTGTAAAAGTGTCTACACTTGTATTTATATTTTACTGACTGTTTTCTTATATACTACACGCATTTAATAAACTATCGATATTTTCAGAAATGTTAGCATCAATTTCTATATTATTTTAATCATTCTATTTTACGTTGGAGTTTATCTGCTCAGCTGGTATCTCGCCCACTGGGGTCTTTACCGGGTTAGAAATAGTGAAACAAATGGGCGAGTGATCCAAGAAGCAATTAATCTTGCCAGATTGGAAATGTTGAATTACCTTAAAGCATGCTTCTTTAACAAGTACATAGTATATGAGGCTAGTACCATTCGCATTAAATTTGTTTTGATATTTCCATTGGGGACTCCAGGCAGACGGGTGTTTGCTAAAACAAAGGGATAACCCTATTCCCCAGGATTCTCTATCCAATGAGAATGAAGACACTTATAATGCACCTTTTAGTTTATGGGATATTCTCGAGGCATTTGTTAACCGCAAAGCCTCGGTTCCTGGGCGAGATAAGTTCAGTTATGTATTTTTTAAACATATGTCTACCAAGACCCTGGAGCTTTGGTGTAGGGGATGTAATTATAGACCCATATCCCTAACAATGTTATTGTTAATCTATTAATGATTCGGAAAAAGGTGTTTGTCACAAATAATAAAAAGTGTAAAGACTAAATTGAGTGTTGGTCTGTTTGCAGAGGACACTGCTTTCTGGAGAATTGTAAATTATTTTGATGACATTGAAAAATATCTCCAATTTGATTTAGATAGTTTAAATAAATGGTGATTTGTATCGGGGTTACTATGTTCAAAGCTAAAACAAAAGTTATTGTTTTGTTACGAAAGTAAACACAAACATTTAAATTAGAATTAAAATTTAAAAACATTGTAATAGATCAGGTGCAGTCTAACACATTTTTAGGAGTGATCTTTGACAGTGCCCTTAATTTTGGGAATCACATTACTCAGGTAACTGGCAACTGTATTTTTTATTTAAATTTACTTAGAGTGTTGTCAGGTACACCTTGGGATGGGAAGACACTTCTCATGATCTCCGAGGCATTCATTGTGTCCATACTTCAGTATGGGGCTATGGCTGAGTTGATGGGTTGGTGGGTGGTTGGGATTATTATTAAAAAAAAAAATTTTTTTTATTATTATTATTTTTTTTATTTTATTTATTTTTTTTATTTTTATTTTTTGGGGGAGGGGGGTGATTTTAACTAAGAAGAATCAGGCAGGGCTTAAAATGTCTTAATAAAATCAGTAGCCTGGTACCTGATTCTTCTATCAACAACTTAAAACCAGAACAAATAGATTATGCCAGTGAGAAGGGCATAACTATTGTAACATATTTGAATAAAGTTGCTAATGACTGTGGTATAGTCAGTTTGCCATTCAGTAGAGCCAATTAGTATTTTGAGTTCCCTTGGCTTATCGGCATACCGACAGTCAATTACCACAACATAAATGAAATTATTAAAGGGTCATTCCTGAGTTTCCTACAATATTTTAAGATAATATTGACTAATAAAATATTTCTACGATTAAACTTACATATTAAATATAGGCTCTATATTAAATCGGCACTGTCTGGAATATTTGTATTATTTAAGCATATAGAACAGAAAATCCCATTATATTTGGTGCATATAAGACGCCACAGTCTGAATTGGTTTCACCACATTGGCTTTTCTAAGTTACAAATAAACCCAGAATGTTGACAGTAGGACACCTTTGGCGGGCTCCCACTGGGCTAAAAATAGTACGGTTTGGCTATTGTTGCATTACACAAATCGAGCAGTAATTTCCTAGACAATTACGGTAACAGCTCGACATTATAAACATCGGACTCGTACACCTTTCGATTGCTAGCTGTATTTCACACTTTTAAACGCACTGTTATGCTAATTTGTATTATTCACTACAACTGAAATGTTTGTGTTTTTTTTTTTTTTTTTTTTTTTTTTTTTTTTTANATTACGGTTATATCGGCGTCGGACATATGGTTATGTCGAGAAAAAACCCCAGTGGTTAGCTGACGGGGATCAATCCTAGACCGACCGCGCATCAGGCGGGCACTGTACCACTGGGCTATGCTGCCTGCTAACTGAAATGTTTAGAGTTTTAAAGAGTATCTTCATATAAAAACAACACAAACACAAAACGACAACCAAGACTCATGTTCACAGTCTTATTGTTATTAATGTCCGTATAAGTACAACTTAACCATTTTATTAAGCACTTTTATAATATCTGAAGTATCACTTTAAAATCCTTTTGTACTACGGAAACACGATGTTCAACTAGATATTTTTTGGTGAATGCTAATTACAGAGCCACAAATTCTTTGTCTCACTAAGACAATAGGTGGATTGAGACCTATTGTTTGTAGTTACGCCCCTTTGTTTTAGATCAATTAATTGAGGACCCTCTAGGACAAATTGGCTGTCAGCCTTAAACCGTTTTGTTTTTGTTGTTGTTTTTTTTTCTCGAAGACACAAGGTTTAATACGAGTTTGGATACACGTTTTACTTTTATTTGTATAGATATGCAATGCCGAGGAGTAAGAAGGCGCCGGCAACATCAAATGGAAGTGCTAAATGACAGAGGCAAACGGCTCGACTGTCCGAGTTAAGGGAAAAACAGCGGCGCCGAAATGAGACAAGAAATCGGAAAGGAGAAAAGGTTTCGACCATCACTGCTGAGCTTGAGCAGCCCGGTGCGGTGACGAACACGCCTAAATGTAAAACCGGAAAGGTTACAATAATAAATTCAAGTGCATTAGCACACAGTTTTGGTAGGGATAAGGAGATGGGTCCCATTTCGATTAATGAAGAGGATGGAATGATTGTTGACGGCGAGACATGTATGGACTCAAGCCAGCATCAGAATCGGGAGGGGTCTCAGTGGGGCATTGATAACATTCGAGATTTTTTACCCATATCTTTGAAAGAAAGGATTTGGCGTGGCGAATTTATTAATTTGGCTGTTTTACTAAAAAAGACAGGGGATTCAGCTTTGTCACAAGAACCAGTAGGTTCCATGACATTCACTATACATCAGGATGGTGTATTGCAAGCAAACAAAATGCAATCCCAACCCAAAAACATAACAAATATCACAGAGTGGACGAGTGCTTTCACAGTCTATATGAGCATATATCTTGAAGCATTCCCTCACAAGCACCAAGAGCTTATAACGTGCATGCACACTGTGAGATATGCATCACTGAAGTTCAAACGTTTTTGGATGGATGACCTATGATGTACAATTCAGGATGCACCAAGCAAAATATCCACACAATTCATGGGCTGAAATTAATATTCAGCTTTGGGTTCTGCACATTGTTAGCAGCGTGTTGGGTAGTCAGGGTGAGCGAAATGAATTATTACAACCAAACAAATGAAAAATAGGGGTGTGTTGGGATTACAATACAAAGTCTTGCAAGTTTAGGCATATTTGTACAAAATGTCAGGGCTTACATCCCTCTCAATATTGCTTTCAGACCACTTCGGCCAAAAAAGATGGAAAAAATAAATGTTGAACAAACAGTAGGCATAGGAAGTAGACAGTTGTTGGACTTGGGGAAAACTCCAGTTAATGTTAAAGTTGTGTGTTCCATGTTGAAAGAATATCCCAATAGACAAGTGGCTGATAAATTAAAAACAGGATTTTGCAATGGATTCCCTCTGCAGTATACGGACAACCACGTTCAAATGTTGTCTAAGAATATCATGTCAGCTGATGACGATCCGCATAGTGTAAAGAAAAAGATAAAGAAATAATTAGACTTAGGAAGGATAGCTGGCCTCTTTTCGAACCCACCATTCAAAAATCTAAGAGTTAGCCCCATTGGTTTAGTACCCAACAAAGCGTCAGGTGAATACAGGCTTATACACCATTTGTCATATCCAGTTGGCAATTATGTCAATGATGACATTAGTGACATGGCAGCCTCTGTCAAATATACAAGCTTTGATAAAGCAATAGAAATGGTTCAGGCGCAAGGCAAGGGGTATAATCTGTCTAAAGCAGATATCAAAAGTGCAATTCGCCTATGTCTTGTATGGTCAGGTGACTTTGATTTGATAGGGTTTAAGTTTCAAGAGAAATTTTATTTTGATAAATGTTTGCCAATGGGATGCAGGATCAGTTGTTCCATTTTTGAAAACGTTTCTACTTTTATACAGTGGGTGGTTGACAAACGGATTCCTGGTGCACAAGTGTTGCACTACATGGATGATTTTCTTTTGTGGGCCAAAATAGAGAGGAATGTTAAATTATACTTAGCAGGTTTTTAGAAGTTTGCACAAAACTAGGTGTTCCCGTGACAGGTGAAAAAAAGGGTCCAACCATGCACAAAGTTAATCTTTTTGGGTTTAGAAATAGACACAGTTAAAATGCAAGTAAGAATTCCCTTGGAAAACATTGAAGAGATTAAGGCAATATTAGATTCATTTGATAAGACGAGAGAAGCTACTTTAAAGGAGATTCAGTCATTAATTGGGTCTTTGAATTGCATAAACAGAGCAATACCCATGGCACGGGCCTTCAGTCAAAGAATAGTAGATTCAACATGTGGGGTGCTTAAACTTTATTATAAAATAAGGCTAACCTCAGAATAAAAAGTGACTTGGCAGTTTGGTAACTTTCCTACGAACATTAATCATAATCGTATTTCTCTGTTTTTAGATCAGTGGTGGTTGGACAATGACCATTTAAAGTTGTTTACTGACAGTGCTGGCAGTCATGGTTTTGATATATATTTCGATGGGGAATGGGCATATGGGCGGTGACCTGATTCTTGGAAGAATATGGGACTTACCAAGAATATAACTCTGTTAGAATTTTTCCCTATAGTAGTAGCAATTGGTTTGTGGGGAAAACGATTTGCGAACAAGAAAATATAGTTCAACTCGGATAATCAGTCAGTAGTAACCATTTTAAATACCAACACCTCACGATCACCTGAAGTGATGATGTTGGTGTGTCACTTGGTACTTAAGTGTTTGAGGTCCAATCTAATGGTAAGGGGGCAGTATATAGAAGGGGGTAGAAATGGGATTTGTGATGCATTGTCTCGATTTCAATTCCAGAAGTTCCGTTTATTGGTACCAGAGGCTGCAGCACTTCCAACTCCAGTACCAAAGGAAGTTTGGACCATCTGTGGGCTGAAGCAGCTCGCTTGTTAGATTGCTCACTGGCAGATAGCACACAGAAAGCTTACAGTTCTGCTTTACACGAGTTTGGCAAATTTATGTTTGAATCGCGGATGAAACCCGATTGCCCAACACCTATAAGTCATCTTGTACAATACATAGCTTATTTTTCTTTAAAGAATAGAGCTCCGTCAACCATTGCAGTGCACTTGTCGGCAACTGGCAGAGAACACAAGATGCAAGGCATGACTGATCCATCAGGACACTTTGTTATAAAACAAATGTTACGGGGGTTGCGGAAATCTGTTAATCGGGTCGATGCGAGGGCACCAATGACATTGGCGATTTTGGCACAGCTACCACGTGCATTACATTCAGTCTGTTTCTCAAGTTATGAGGCAATAATGTTTAAATCTATCTTTTCTTTGGCATCTGTTGCATTTTTACGTGTTGGGGAAATTGTCTCCACTATGCAGGCAGATAATAAAATACTTCTTTTTCTGTCTGACATTTTCATGCACCAAACAATGATGGAAATTACAGTTAGGCAATCCAAAACTGACCAGTTAGGTGTAGGTACCACTTTAAGACTATCACAATTAAAACATGATCTGATATGCTCTGTACATTCAATGAAAGCATATTTGCAAATTAGTTCAAAAGGCAGTCGTTATTTATTTGTACACTTTAATGGCAAGGCTGTTACCCGCTCACAATTCTCAAAAGTCTTATCCAAAGGTTTAAGTTTTCTACAGGTGAATAGCAAATGTTTCTTAGCACATTCCTTCCGGCTTGGGGCTGCCACTACAGCAGCAATGCAGGGAGTCAGTACGGATAAACATTAAGTTGTGGGGGCGGTGTAGTTCAAATGCCTACCTGTGGTATATTCGAATACCATGGTTGATTTTAATCGGTTACTGTATTTGTGAGTTTTTCAGATATCTGGATTGTGGGATCATCCCTAATTTATTTGGCACATCTGAGAGCAGTTGGTCGTCCAATTGGTCCAAATCTGGGTTTGACTGGATGTCGGGTGAAATGGTTTGGTGTGCGGGACCAGAAGTGGAGAAACCTTGTCCCCTTTTAAAACAAAAACTTAAAAGGTACTCAGCACTGGACATCATATTTGTTCATTTAGGTTCAAATGATTTGATTAATTGTTCTGGGAAAGAAATGAGAGATCTGATTTTTCAAGGTTTGGGGATTATCAAAGAGATGCTGCCCTGCGTAACAATTATATGGTCAGCCATTCTTCCCCGGATCATTTGGCAGGAAGTGGAGTCCAAATCAGGAATAGAAAATAAATGAAAGCGAGTGAATCGATATGGGTTAAAGTGGGTTTGTGAACATGGAGGATATGGAATAAAGCACGAAATTGTTGACACTGATCAGGGGCTCTTTAGGGGAGATGGGATTCATTTGTCTGATTTGGGTAACAACATATTTTTAAATACATTTCAGGATGGTTTGCAAGCTTTTTTCAAGGGGGACACCAAGGTATTATATGGATACTGAATAGCATGTGTGCTCAACAGCATGTAAGGTCTAAATAGTTATGTTAGTGAGTGGGGTGTCCTCGTATAGACGAGTACTGTGGCGGAGTTGTGGTGGCCGGGCACATTAATCTCTACATTGGTAACACTCGTTGGAGAGAGGTAAGCTATAATGGCTTAGGTAGGTGTACCCCACCTTCTGTTGGTGGACACTCGGAAGGGATAGGTTTGTATGCATTCACGTTGGGGACACTCGTGGTTGCCTTCATGCACATCAGGGGTGCACCAGAGGGGGCCCTCCTTTTGGTGACTATAAGGTGGGTACGGCTGTGCTGCCAGAGCAAAATCCCAGCTGGGGTAGGCGCATTAGTCAGTGCCTAGCTACCACGGGTCTGGCTATAGTGATTCATCTGCATTTTATGATGAATAAACATGCTACACCATTATTATTCCACTAATTTGGCTTTGTCTTCTGTATTATTAGGGCAACTGTGGATAGTATTGCATAACTCTTTACCATACAGTTTAGAATTATTTTGGATTATGAAGAGACAATTTCGTATAAATTACACCACAACACGCATTATAAAAGGCGTACGAGTCCAGGGTTTAGGACGTCGCCATGCGTGTCAGCTGCTAACGTAATTGGCTGCGAGGAATGATTGCTAGAATCCGTACGGTATTGCAAAATGGCGAACATTGTTCTAACTGGCTAGACGATATGCGTTAATGACGACACCTCGCAAGTGAATTAAAAGTGCAGTTATGCTTGTATTTGAACTTAGAACTTGACTGTATACGATTGAAACCAAACAATGCAGCTTTAAACGTATTTCTGATTGTTCTAATATTTGTACTAAGCCAATTTTCATTTTATTTCCTAAAACTATACGACAATTATAGTCCCTATAGTTATGTCATTTTCTCCAATAGCCTGTGTCCCACAGTTCATCGGAGGATCCAATACTGTCAGATCAGAAATTATAAAAATCATATAAATGTAATAATTAAAGTATTAGTAACAAAGTGAAGGTCGTACTCGACTGGGTCCCGGCACATGTGGGAATTGGTGGAAGGGTCATTCTCCCAAAGTTGTGTAATTTCATGTAATCGACTAAAAACGATTCCCTATTGGTGATTTATCATATTTTACGACGCCACATTATACACATTATGCACCAGGCGCTCGGTAATAAGGTATCTATAGCTGCTTCGTGATTAATTTTAATTTTCACCCCATTTGATGTTTACTAACCCCCAAATTCTAAAACGTACATGTGATGAACTGGACATCAAAATTATAAAATGAGAACAAAAATAATTAAAACAACATTATCTCCACTGTTCATGCTCTGATGTTATGAAGTATATCCTCAAGTTAAAAAAAAGTCCTGATTGCCATTTCGATTGAGCAACATAATATATATATATTTTAGTTTTTCAAACTTGTGTAATGGAAACTAAATGTGCACGGTCAACTCCGCAACTGACTGACTATTCTTAACTACAATTTTCGCAGATAATGTGGCCACCCTCATCACACGTGACAAACGTTATTGGAAGCTAGTTTTACAATTACGAGCAGAGGAATTTCAGTCTTCGCTCAACGACAAAATCAGCGCTTCGAGTTGAATTCAGCGTATCTGGTGCGTAGGTTTATTGTGTGTCAACACCACAACTAACTGTTATACTAATTAAAAAACTAAATTGAGTGAAATACTTACTTAATATGACAACTTGTTGTGTCTACATATGGGAGATTTCGAGGTTATAACGTAATCTCTACCGAAGTATGTATAGGGTGATTTACATATAGGAATGTCAACACCGCGACCATCAACTCTGCGTCCATCTCATGGTTGTGGAGTTGACATAGGTTCGCATATTGTTTTCTTAATGATGGAATGTGCTTTGTCATTCTGTTTGTATCTTTTTGTGTTATTAAAAAATATACGTTTCGTTCTGAGTCATTTGATTTGTTTTTATTATGGATCGAGCAACAATTATAATTATTCCTTAGGACTTTTAGACATTCACAATAAATAGAGATGATTCATGGTATAAGTGTTTTGGTGCTATTGGTCTGCGTAGATCATGTTTAATTTCCACTTCATATTTATGATTACCCAGTTACAGAGTTGAACATAGCCTCTACCCGGTGGGGGTGGCAATGTGATTTTAAAAAAGAAAAAAACACACCTAAAAATCATCGCTGCTCTGGCTTGTAGTACCAACACCACTAGGTCCTTGCAGAAAGAGTGGGTTGAAAATGAGAGAGTTTTGCACAACTTTAAAATTGAACAGTCACAAAGTGGAAATTACACAACTTTGGGAGAATGACCCGGAAACGACTTGGCTGATAATAATGCCAAATTAACCTAGCTGTTTGGTGTGTAACCTTTTGGAAGACGTAGATGATTTGTTATTTGAATGCACCACACATAATCAAATAAAACATGCAACTGAAAAAAAACAATATATTATAACTAATAATATAAAATTTAACACTGCTAATTTATTGAATCCTCCTAAAACATAGAACAAAATAACACACATGTTGTTAATCGCCTTTGTGTATGAATATAAAATTAAAAAATATATATATTTATATTTGTAATAGTGAACTGCAGTGTCTTAGACAGTATACCGCAGTTTGACGTCTTAATATATTAATATTACAGTTTGACGATTGTGTCGCGGTCACAGTATTTTTAAAAAAAATTTAACGATGCACTCAACACATTTTAATTACGGTTATATCGGCGTCGGACATATGGTTATGTCGAGAAAAAAACACAGTGGTGAGCTGACGAGGATCGATCCTAGACCGACCGCGCATCAGGCGGGCACTGTACCACTGGGCTATGCTGCCCGCTCGGTCACAGTAAACCGCGTTAATGAATCTCGCCAGCTGTTTAAACTAATTGAAAATTGACCGCAATTATTTGTTGGTTCATGCAAGTATGAACCGGGGTAAAACAAATTGTGCACAGTGTATGGTCCCGACTAGGGGGTCACACAAAAGTGTGCACATCGGAGGTGTGTGTGTGTGTGTGTGTGCGGTGGGGTGTGTGTGTGTGTGGGGGGGGAGGGGGTGAGTGTATGTTCATACTTCCATGAAACAAAACATTGTTGTGGTCAAATCTTAAGCTCAAGTGACATCTGGAGTGAATCGGTTAAAGAACCCCTTGTTCGGACCAGTACTACTTTAACATGAGTTGCAATTAGTACTCTGATATTGATCATATATTTTCCATTAATGGCATTGTGGAACTGACAAAAAAAAAAAAAAAA
>JAECMU010027169.1:0-12986 GCA_016106625.1 Dracogyra subfuscus | reverse complement strand
TACATCTGGTCTGCATTCTTTTGGTACAAAATGGCTGTGCCTGTCACATATAATAGCCATCACATTTAACTGTTTTATTAATTAACTATACAATTATACTTGTTAATATTAAGCATAAGCAATAATGTGCATTGTATACCGTTGACTATGCATACCAGGCCAAATGCCTTACTTGTCTCCTCCTTTAAAATAATTTTTTAATCCCATTGCAATCCATTAAAGGAATGCTCACACAAGGCTTTTTGGACTGGTATGGATATTCAATGATATATAATGCACATTATAGCTTAATATCAACAAAATGGTTAAATGTGATGGCTATTGTATATAACGGGTGCTGCCATTTTGTACCATCCCAGTGAATATATGCCCTCTTAAAGTGTCAGTATGTGTTGGTGGTCCGTGTATGCATCTTTCCAACACATAAGGCTTATGTTTGAGTTTACTTCCCTTTTAACAAGAATGGACAAATTCTATATTTATTCATAATGTTTTTATACACAAATATTGTACAGTGAATCTAAGCAAGCAAGCCTTTTATAGTATGTTACACAACAAATAGTCATTCTTGTTATTAACTCTTTAATTCGTAAATAAATATGTGTGTTTTGTTACATTGATATACATGTATAATGACAAAAAACATACTGTGTTGAAATAAACAAGATAAAGTACTAAGCAATTGAAAATCTAATCTAATTAAAGTAAATGAGTTGAGTTGGGATTAGGTCACATGACAAGAGATAATCTTCTTGTAGCAGTTTATCACTTTATTTTCACCATGCCATCATCCATTTATCAATATAAACAGTAGTAATTAAGAATAAATATTTTTTCTTGAACAACAGATGGATTGAAAGAGTTGAAGGTGTTTGTGGATCTGGCTTATATTTCTGCTGGGGAAGGAGACGAAGAGATCGAAAAGGTGAACTGCCTACATGCTGCTACGACGGCATATGCTCCACTAGTGTTTGACTGTGATGAGCAATGTGATTACATTAAGTTTTTAGAGAGTTGTAAATCCGTGTGGAGAGAACTGGAGACTAACCCGGATTTGCCCCAAAAATTGGTAAGTTGTTATGTAATGGTATCTAGTATGAGTAATTTTGTTTTGTCTTTAACACAACAAAATCATTTGTTATAATGGTATATTTTAAGATTAGTGTATTAAAAGGTATTTGAATAATTCACCAGTAATAATGCAGATAGCATCTGTGAAAAGTTTGTTAAATTTAAGTAACCATTGGAAGGGAAGTAGTAAAATATATCCATGAATTTGTTCATTTAGTGTCTGTGTTAATTTTACATAATATGTTTTTGCTCTTTTGTAGTAGTCAAGTCTTGTGTATCATTGTTATTGTATTTTTTGGTAACCTGTACATTGTTTATTTTAATGCCGGAACGAGCATGTTTGAACCATAATTGGATGTATAAGCATGTTAAACCAGTTGATTGATTGATTGATTGATTGATTGATTGATTGATTGATTGATTGATTGATTTTCACTTTCTTATATGGGCAGAACCCTTATAATCTGGATTGTAAAGACGTAGCAATTAATGTGGGCATATGGCATATACAATAGAATTTCACTGGCTCGAACGCCTAACGGTCGAACATACTGGTATTCTCTCTATTAAACCCTTTTATTTTGGTGCTGATTGGTCGAATACCCTTAGGGTCGAACAGAAGCTTTCGATCGAACCGATTTATTGGTCCAAACTGTAAAATTAAACATATTTAGCTCGAACAGATAAGTCTATGTGAAGAAATATATATATATATAAATTATGTAGGAATTTTTAATTGACCTGGATGCAGCCGAATGGTAGAAAAATAGCCATGGTTGTGGATAATTGTCCCGCACACCCTAAACTGAAAGGTCTGGAAGTTATTGAGCTGAGCTTTTTAGCAACCAACACAACCAGTCAAACACAGCCCATGGACCAAGGCATGATAAACAACCTGAAAAACCACTACAAACAACTTGTGATCATGAAGCAGCTCCACACAGCAGACAGAAACACAGACATGCTAATTACGGTACTGGACGATAGATGTGACACAACACACAGCTCTAATGACGACACGACTGTGAATGAAGATGAAGACAACGACAATCATGTTCCAGTTTTCTATATTCTCTATTATATAAATTTGTCAATCGTATTTGTTTATTTAACGCTGATAAATAATTGTTACAAATATATATCTCATCCAACATTTATCGGCGACTTCGTTACTCATGAGTCATTTGGATCATCTTGTCCAAGCCCATTGTATAGACATATGCGAGGTTGTTCGATTGCTTTTTGTGTTACAGAAGCACCCGACAACGGCCAAATGCTTGGTTCGAACTACCCGATGGGTCAAATAGACTTTGATGCACCGACAGTGTTCGAGCCAATGAAATTCTACTGTAGTGTTCTTTGCACATTAAAGTGTAATTGTTTTATTGTAATGCTTAACCTATACAAATATTTTAACATGTTTAGCGGGATACAGCACGGCATTTGGAATGGTTGAAGGAAGTGAGTCAGTCCCATGGTTCTGTGGAAGTGACTTCATTGTCTCAGGCTGGAATGATCAACTCCAAGGGTCTATATCGCATTGGAAACTTAACCAGGGAACCAGCACCTCCCCACTTGGTATGTCAATAAAATTGCAAAATATACGAGGTAAAGAAATAAGGGAACACATTGAATTGTAGACCAAATTTAATTCACTACTAGCGTAGTAATGTGTGTATTTATTTCATACCAAGTTGTAATGTGGGACTGAATATCTGTAGTGTTGATCAGCTGTCTATATGTTCCCAGACAACTGCTGACAATATGAATTGATTTTTTTGATGCAGTCACTATATCTTGTGGACTTATTTGGAGTCCTATTTAGTAATGATAGTTTGGATGACATCTGTCTAATCCAGCACTCTATGTATATACTGGTACTTTTTGTCACTACCCCTTGAATCCAGTTTAGACAAAAGAGTCCACTTTATTGACATCTTGATCAAGCAGAACAAGACAAGAGTTTTAAGACAGCTTGTATTTAGAATGCATACTGTGTTAAGTTTAGAATTAATTTAGCTTTGATATAAAACATGAATGTACCTTTCTTACATGTACTAATCCATTATTTTTGTACACATAACAGTTCAGCAGTTAAAGCTCAAGGCTCGAATTTGGCAGGCGGCAGGCGGCAATTAGCACACAAAATGCTTTCCAAAAAAACGTTTCACAAGCAGGTTTTGCTTTCCATCTGGTTTCTAAAATTTGTTTCCGGTATATCCCAGAATTCGCATTTCAAATGAAGAACTTAAAATATTTAAAACCTTGCTATATTTTTATCGACATCGTAGACGCAGCCATGTTACATTGGTGTGCACACCAATAATGGCAGAATTATCTACCAACAACATTCTCGAAACTCATTCGGATCACATCGGCCGATTACAGTTTTTCAAATCCGAGTTCAGCGACAGCAACAATCGGAACTCCTCGTACATTTCTATGAAATATCTAGCGTAGCGGAATGTGACGAGGTGTTCCGATTGCGACAGCGAGTAATGCAAACGTCCTGAGCTATTTGGACTGGTTCTTGGACTGGTCATTCCGTTTAACATGTAGCGTAAAAACTAGTCTAGCCAACGTTAGGAAACAACTACTGGTTGAACTTACGCTTATTTATCGATGGAATCAGCCGAGAAGTTCCGAGTGTCGCGACTTTCAAAAATGACTACAATTTTAGAGACTACCATCGACCAAGCTACTAGTACTTTAGAACTTATTACAATCATGGCCGCGGTGGCCAAAAAGGCTACTGTCGAGAATTGAGTACACACGCAAACTGGTGGGAATTTGAATGCGACCAGGTACATAATTTGTTTGGACTCTTTATTTTGTATAGATTTAATAAAATAAGTGTAAAATAACTGCAATACCTGTGCTCTAGAACTGCTTCTCAAATTCAAACATTTGCCTCCCAATTAAAATTTGAAAAGCAAAAATTGCTTCCCAATCAACAAAATGAATTTCGAGCCTTGAAGCTGCAGTCCCTGGAATATTTTTATTATTTAAGCATTTAAAATAGATGATCCTGTTCTGTTTGGTACATAAAAGGCCCACTACATGGCTATAGTTTCGTAATGCTCACTTATCTACATTATCTACGTCAACTGCAAACCCAATGTCCAGCTTGTTTTTCTTCAACTAGTGGGATATTAGTAAAACTGGGAATTTTATGCGATTTGCGCAGGCACTGAGCTTTCAACATGATTTTGAACAAATTTAAACTGTCTCATACCTCCAAAATATATTTATATACATAGAGGTATATAGTACAGTACCTTTCCAGGGGTTGGTGGGGGATTTGAATTGAAATTTTGACAGTGACCAGCAGTTGGCATACACGTTACATGTAAGGGGGTGTTAATAATTACGTAACGCTGTAGAGGAAGAGGGCGGTATGTTCGATATACGTAACATTTATGAAGACTATATGTTATTTCTATTCATTACTTAGACCTAAAAATGTGGTGGGTTTTTTAAATGTGTGGTCGGTCTAGGATCGATCCCCATCGGTGAGATTGTTCCAGCCAGTGCATCACAACTGGTATAAAAAGGCCATGGTATGTGATATCCTGTCTGTGGGATGGTATATATATAAATGGTCCCTTGCTAATAAGAAAATAATAATAATAACAATATTTTTAAAATGTAGCGGGTTTCCAAGGCGCGTGAGCAGGGATTTCAGTGGGGTTGGGGGATTATAGACTGTTTATATGGAGCCATGTTCCTCCAGAAAATATATTTCAATTTTTTGTTTTAATCTTCGTCAAGGAAGGGTTTCAGCTCCCAATACCCTCCCCCCTGCACATGCACCTGTTTCCTCTCTTAGAGTATATGTCAAAATTACCAAACGTTTGACATCTGAAAGCAGATGATTATTAAATCAATATGCTGTAACACTGATGTCGTTAAACAAAACAAACTAACTTTACCCTTTCCAAACGAAATAATATTTATTGTGAATTTGTCCATTTTACCACACGTAAAATTAAAAAATTAAAACGATAATTTTCTACTTTAGTATATTTCATTAAAAATATATACATGATCAGTGTGTTATACAAACTAAAGTTTGAAAGTTCTACTAACACTTTATAAAATATTAATTTTTAAATAGGAAGGTACGATTGTCCAGATCAAAACTGGTTTTAACCAAAAAATAGTATGTATCCTCAACTGAACATTCTTTGTACAGTGCAAGAATTCTCATTTCATTTTTTGAGACAAACCCTATAATTTCAAATCCACAAACACACCTGTTAACTGAAATTGACAACATGCTGTCGTTTGTGGTTATGCCAAGCAATGGTTGCACAGGCGACAAATTAAGCATATACTTTTTACATTCTCTGTTCACAGCGAACACACACAATTTTTTTTAAAGTGTAGTTGAAATTTTATTTCATATTTGTGCATGATATTATTATATGGAAACCAGACAATGTAATTTAAGGTCATACAGCAAATATGAATTGTTATAATGATCACATCATTTTTTGGACTTAGTAAATAAAATAAATGCCCAACCTGCATTTTGATGAATATATAGGTATGAAATTTTAAAACTAAAGAGTTTTGTTGGTAATAAATATTAGCCATCACATTTTTATCATATTATATAGTAAATTATGTAAATACTCCCTCATTAATTCCCACTACAAATAACATTACGGAATTTCAATAGCCATTGAATGTTCATCTTCATCTAATCACAAATCAATTTAAAATGAAGTTCTGTCAACATTTAACATGGACAAGATGTATAGGGATAAACAAGTTATGTTCAGTGGATTATCTCTTCTGAATTAATAGCAAACATTTATCAGGTTTACCCCATTTTTGGTAAAGATTTTGCTTATCTTCTTTTTTTTTTTTAATCAGTGATACCTTTTTATGTAACTTAAATTGCGTTAAGTTACATGTATATAATCAACAGTAGGCCTACATGTATATATTATGTATTTGTGTTTATATTGAGTAATCCATACTTTAAAAAGTATTGTATATACCATACAGGCATGGTGGAGCAGACAGGACTGTGGTGCTGTAACCTCCCCCTCCAATAATTCTGAATCAAAAATATTATTTATATTAATTAGTCTTATGGCAGATATACATTTATTGGTAGAATGCAAGATATTACATTTCAGGACACCTAGTTTTTAAAATTTTACGAGGGAGCATATATACACCCCCTAGAAATGTTGCTTTGCATCCTCTATCTCAGTCAACCTCCCCCACCCACCAGCCCCTCAATGTCTAGTTGACAATATAGCATATCATATGACTCATTCCATCAAGTTATGGTATAAAGTAATCGTCATGATGTCATATTCATTATGCTACATTGTTCGGAGGCTTCCACCTCTCATTAAATGTATTCCATCATAAGAAGGAAAATTGCATATGGTGAAATTTACAGGCTTCTTCTCCAAGGGATCTCAGCGAACTCGATATAGTTGACATTGTTACTATTTAGTATGTGGAATCGGTGTCATTATGGGAGCAGGACATTGCCCAGTGGTAAAGCGCTCTCTCGATGCATGGTCAGTCATGGATCAATCCCCATTGGACTATTTCTCGTTCCAGCCAGTGCACCACGATATGGTATATCAAAGGCCATATGGTATGTACTACCCTGTCTGTGCATTGGTGTATATAAAAGAACCCTTGTTGCTAATCGAAAAGAGTAGTCCATGAAGTGACAACAGCAGATTTCCTATCTCAATATCTGTGTGGTCCTTTACCATAGCAGTAATTTATGACAATTGAAGTTGCTTCTCTTTGATCAACCTGACTTGTAAAAACAACATAAATGAATGCTAATGTAATAAATTATTTAACTAAATATATTTCAAGTTGCATTAACCGTATGAATTGGGGCTATAGTATTTTTCTCTGTTAAATAATCCAAAGGAAAAATGTGCACTATTGGGCAAAAACAATACACTTTTTTTGGGGGACTATGTAGTTAGTCAGTTCTGTGTTTTTAGATGGGAAAGTCTATTTAACCAAGTTTTACAGAACTATTTACAGTAATAAACCATGTCCATTAACCTTTTAGGGGTGACACAGGTAATATTATACAATACCAGTATGTATTTTTGTGTCTATAAACAGTTGTAATGAATTGGCTTGTCTGGTTAAATATAAACACAATACCAGTATGTATTTTTGTGTCTAAACAGTTGTAATGAATTGGCTTGTCCGGTTAAATATAAAATACACACCTGCCAATCAGGAATCACGGGTAGAGACAACTAACAGAATATACCAATTAATTAATTGTTTCACTCGCCTAAATGTTTTAGGGTGTGCAATTTTTCACTCGCCTTTGTTTTTTAAAAGGCAAGGACTGTAATTATTTCAACTTGTTGTGTAGCCACTTTAATAATGGTGGTTTATTTTGTATTAGAAAAGAATATATTCTTATTGCTGGCTTACTGGGATGCATATTATTACAGAACATTGCAATGCATGTCTATTTTATTATCCCGCAAAAACCAGGTAGATTTGTTTCTCTAGTTCTAAGACTTATTCCTGACAGCGGGCAGCATAGCCCAGTGGTACAGTGCCCGCCTGATACATAGTCGGTCTAGGATCGATCCCCGTCAGCTAACCACTGGGGTTTTTCTCGACATAACCATATGTCCGACGTCGATATAACCGTAATTATAATGTGTTGAGTGCGTCGTTAAAATTTTTAACAAAAAAACCAACAACATTCCTGACATTACATGTTAAGTATTACTTAACCACCAACTCGCCAGAAGGAGTATTTACTGGAATAGAACAAAGTGGCTGTGTCCATTGTATATATATTAGCCATCACATTTAACCATTTTATTAATTAAATATAATAATATACTTATTGATGAATATGCATACCAGTTCAAAAGCCTTGCTTAAGCATTTCTTTAAAAGTGTTACGTAATTGTTAAATGTATATGTATATGGCCACATGTATAGTCCATCCCATAAGGAACGCCTTTTTTCATGCTATTGAAATTACTACAAATTATCTATTTCTGATTTTTAAAAAATTAATTGGACACAAAAATAGTATTTTTGGTTATTTCCAAAACACTTTTACTTTTATGTCAAACCAGCTGAAATTATCTACAAAAAAGATTGGTGGATTGCTATTAAATTAATTAATTATTAGTATTACAGCATATTATTGTACTAATGTTTGAAAGTGAAAAATAGAATAGAATCGCTGTAGTCCATCCTGTTCTCCTACAAAATAAATGTTAAAAATAATTTCAGTTTAATTTGACATTAGAAGAAAAATATTTTAACTGTTTTAGAAAAAAAGCAAAACATTTTTGTGTGCAATTTAGAAAACAACCAGCTAAGAATTAAATAACCGATAGTAAACTCAATAGTATGAAAAAAGCTGTTCTGTGTGGGATGGACTATAAGTAATTTACAATGTTTGTGCATCTGACATAAATAACAAAACGCTATATTGTTAGTGATGTTTTTGATAGACATTTTAGTAATTGACAAAATAGCAATATGGCAATGATTAATTTTACTTTCAGATATATTTCTCCAGTTGTTTAGCATATTATTTTATTATTTTTGCAAAATCGTCAGCATTCAATTAGTTACTTTTTTACTGTGACAGTTGCCACCATTTTATAGCAAAATCATTTTAAATATAATTAATGAATATTGTCCATCAACAGAAATAATTGAACAATATAATGACAAGAAATAGTGTTCAGATTTGATATTAGCAATGAATTATGAAATTTGTGTAATTTGAAGTAATTAAGCATTGCTTCAAATAATAAAGAATTGACTTCAATTTTATTCTGGTTCACCCGAGTAGCAGGTCATACAAAAGTGTGCACATAATATTTTCGGTTCATACTTGCGTGAACCAAAAAATAATTGCAAACAAATCTTATAATTAAATTTATATGCATACTTTAACAATATGTAACTTAATTTATTTTGTTCAGCTTTAAATATGCATGTAGTATTGTTTGCGTAAACTTCATTGATACTTACGTCGCATGGGAATGTGAACATTCATTCACTATTACTTAAATCAAATGATTTTGTTTTTAAATGACGTCATTTCCTCTAGCTACTGTGTAATTTTACAGATCATTTTGTTATATTGGAAGGAATTGTCCTATTCGTGTTTAGTTTATATTTTATGAAAGTGAATGCAGGGACCGTGTCTAACATTTATGTTGTCAGTGGAACCGTTTAATTTTCACCAACAACTGTTGAACATTGCTTACAAATAAGTGACCGGCGAGAAGTTTCCTACATGATTTCCTTGTCCAATGACCGAGTCTCATGTCATGATTAGTGAAGAGGTTGTTGTTGTTTTTTAATCAATGCGTATAGATCCATATGCTATAGCATTTTTCTTTAATTTATCATATAAATTTTTTGTAGCTTTCACGTATTTTTTGTTCAAAATATTTAACTATGATTGCCAGAATAATCCAGCTTGTTGCACAAAAGTAGTGCAAGTCAGTGGGGTGGGTGGGGGGGGGTAGTAAGTGTGGCTTAATATTTTGGGTTCATCGAGATATGAATGAAAAAAGGTAATCACCTCTGGACTAATCAGATTGCCGTAAAGTGTAAATTTTTAAGCAACATGTAAATATCATTTTTCAAATATTAATTACTTTCTAAAAGGCAGTCAGTCATTGAAATAAAAATATTGTTGGATTCCTCATGTAAAATAAAAAATTTAAAGAAAAAACATTGACATGATTTAGGCTGTGTACTGTTTAAATTGGTATTTGTTTTAAATTATCATCAACTAAGTGTGTTTTATGAATCAAGTCGAAACATATTCAATAAATGTTTGTCATATTATTTTATCTGTTCATATATTAATACCAACAGACCACAATGCACAGCAAAACATATTTATAATGTTCATGTATTTATGAATAAAGTGGTTTGATTTATATTTATATTTGACATTATTGTTTATATTCGTACGGAAATTAAAAATACTTTGTTGTTAGGTTTTGAAGGAACCTGGACTACTAGTATTTATTAAAACGTATAAATTAATATTAAGTTTTTACTATAATGAGGAACAGTGGCATGGTACTTATTTAAAATCATTATAATGATAGAGTAAACATTGTTTTTCCATTAATCATAAGTAAAACCTCATCACTGACATTGTATGAAATATTCCGGAATTATACCCATTTCTGTGAGTAACTTTATGTCAAACAACATTTATTAATAGTATTAAAAAAACATTCTTGAAAGTGTTATCAACATTTTACTATACAAACTTACAAAATTAACTGACACAAGTATGTTTATGTAGCTAATTTGTATTTTCTTTGTCTTGCTGTGACGTGATTTTAATATACATCATGTGTATCACTTTCAACTGGGCCAGAGTTTGGCACTTCATATTTGTCATAATTGCAATATATTAAATCATTGGCAACACACTTGGTATTCTTTACAATGACAACAAACACTATAATAACACATCATTTTATAAACTCCATGTGCTTTTTTAACATAAATGTCCCACAAAAATTAAACAGTTGGGACAATTCGTCTGTTACATTAATAGCCAATGTTTTCCGAATGAGAAAAAATGTGGAGATACTTCCCTTTTGTAATTTTGGCGAAAGGGGATCAGTTATTTTTTATGCTTACAAAAATGTCATGTAACAGAAGAAATCGTCTCCAAGCTGGTTTGCAGGAGATTTGATCATATACTGGGAGACTCCCGTGGAATCTATGTCTGAAACATGATCGTTGGTGGTTGAATGTTCCCTGTAGTATATAATATTGATTATCAAATATGAATTGTACCTTTTCAGGATTTGAACCATGTCATCAGTCTGCAAGTGGTGCCAGACATTTGTGCTGCAAGTGATGTCAGAGATGTTATCAAGAAATACTCCTATAATCAGTTGGTGGATCTTCAAAGTCGGCTCATGTTGGTGGCAGGAAGAGCTGAAAAGGGGAAGGAAACTGTTGACCTCTTCATGATGGTATACTGTAGAATACTTTATTTTTGTGTGGAATATATTTTTGAGTTTTTCGCGCATGAATGAAATTTGTGAAAATATATTTCACGCGAAAATAAAGGCCGACAACTATACCACATTAGTTTCCGATGCACAAGGCATCTAGTAGTAACAAAGCGGTGCTCCCTCCTGTCACGGAACAAACCACAAAACACAAAAGCTGTTTAAAACTTTAAATCAAGAACACGATAATAAGTACATATATGATAATAAAACAGTACTAATACTAAAAAGCTTTATACTCTTTTCCTTCGCATGTGCAATCGATCAGTTCAATGGACAGAGTCTACACATGTTCAACAACGGAAATAAACAAGCATTATCACAATATATTAAAAATGTAGAAGTGAAAAAATCTGGACTGGGCTATGTTCAGATGTTTCACAATTTTATTTTTATTTTTCGCAAAGGCCTGCAAGTCTGAAACCTGTTTGTATTAAATCTGTGTTTCCTTTCACAGCATCATGTGCACAAATAAGCCACTGGGCACATGTAGGATTAGTTCTACAGATTAGCGTAACAACCGGAAAAACTAAGTTCCGTTTTTAAAGCAAAATTATTGACATCTGTACTTCGGTTTTTTATTGATGGGGGTTGGGGGATTCGTGAAAATAAATGTTCACAAATTGACCCATATATTCATTAAAACGTGAAATCTGATCCCGCGAAAATAAAGTATTATACAGTAGTAGAAAATACCGTTTTTAATCATCTGTTTTTGTGTAGGCCCTATTGATGCAGGGCATTGTAAATTGTTTTGATTTTAAATCTAAATAATTACTCCAGTAAGTTACAAAACTTTGCACAGTCCATAATTTGTTTTGGGTGTGTTTCAGATTTTAGATGGCATAGTGCGACTTTCCAAGACTTACATCAAGCTTGTCTCAGATGGTTGTGTTCTTTTCAACTGCTGGAATACAGAGTTTGTTCGTGATCGTCATGCTTGTGTCATTTTAAACTTTGGTGAAAACTCTGAACCACTAAAAGGCCACCGACGGACACGTCATCAACTTGAAGACTTCATAAATGCTTTGGCAAATGTTTTTGAGGACTTCCATAAAGAGTGGTTGAAATACTTAAGTGACAAACGAGACCAGTATTTAGAGCTGAATTTCTTCACAATCAGCCAACTGGTATATCTACAGAAAGAGCTGATCAAGATTGGAACCAATGTGGAGCCATCGGACTTGGTATTTCCACTGCTGTCACTGATCAAGCCAGAATGTTCCATGTCGGACATACAGCATGCCATGCAAAGCGCTAAAGATGAAATATTCCAGATTGAGCAGATGGAAGAGTTGACCTGTGATGAAACAGAAGATGCACCAGTGGAAAGACAAGATATGGAGCAACCCTTTATACAGGAATTGATGAATGCTGGATACACTGAGACATTAGCACAAGCTGCTTTTAAGCATGTTGAAGACGCTGATATAGATGCAGGTTTGTTTGTTATCTTATCTACTTAAATAATTAAACTTGCTGACATGCTAGTGCAAGGTCATAAATATCACTATATTTGTTAAAAATATATTTTTATCCCATTTAAGTGAGTCTGGAATTTTTTATCAGTTAGCTTTGTTTACAGACAATTATGTATCTCTGAGTTTATAATCACACAAGAACAACACGGGTATATCTTACAATATTTATTCTTTGGACAAACGGGGTGCAGTTATAGTTGCTATGAGTTTTACTGTGGGATACATGAATCGGTCACATAACTGCACCCAATGCTTGAACAGACATGTAAAGAGAACTACTGACACTATATAAAAGTTAAATGGTTTTGAAGTTGATAGAAATCTATATATATATATATATATAGGACTGCAGGATCAGTCACATGAGTGACCTCAGCCGACAGTATCT
>JAECMU010027159.1:5648-15669 GCA_016106625.1 Dracogyra subfuscus | reverse complement strand
CATACATGACATGCATTAAGACATAACCAGGGGCAGATTGAGTGATGGACACTACCATCAATGTTCCTAAATCATACTTGGACTAACATTCCACTCAGCTTATATGTCTCACATCCCTGTTCTACCAACCCCAACCCCTTTCTAACAAATTATTAATGACGAGTTAGAAATTCTGGAAACTATTTAAGACGTCTTTCTGCTTATTACTGAAAGGTTTACAATGGCAAGTGTAGACTACATATTGAATATTTGAAGTTTCATAACCAAAACCCATCATATACTGCATATCCTTTCGTTCAATGAAATAACATAAATATATTAAAAGTTTGTTTATTCATACTAGTGGGCGGGACATAGCCAAGTGATAAAGTGGTCAGTTTGGGATCGATCCCCGTCGGGCTATTTCTAATTCCAGCCAGTGCACCACGACTGGTATATCAAAGATCGTGGTATGTGCTATCCTGTCTGTGGGATGGTGCATATAAACGACCCCTTGCTACTAATGGAAAACCTGTAGCGGGTTTTCTCACTAACTGTCTCAGAATGATCATATGTTTGAAATCCAATAGCTGATGATTAATAAATCAATATGCTCTAGTGGTGTCATTAAACAAAACAAACTTCTTTTGTAATACAATTTTGTTTCACATGCGATTCCTGTTTTTGTATGTTTTGGTTTTACTTAAATTCTATTGTTCTATTTTCTGACATAAAACTTCGTTGAAAAATACTGATATTGTCCTCATTGACGTCGTGGATGCCGTGGGATTCATCTTCTGTTATTTTGAAGACGGCTGCTGCTTGCAAATCAGCTTGTGTTTTTTCCAGTGTTTTCGCTGGCAGTCTTTGTGACAATACCCGACTTTGCTACATTTAGAACAATGTTTGAGAAAAGCTCCCATTTTCGAACAGAAACTACACATTTCTTCAAACTGACGAATACAATGCTTTCGTCTCAGCTCCATACAAAGATAAATGACCAGCTGACGAAATCGATCTATTCGAGATGTGCACTCCTGGTTATGGTCTTGAAGATGGTACTCTACAATAGAGTTTAATAAAAGTATAAATAATTATAAATAGTGAATAAGCTGTTCGAGCACCACCACCGCAGTCATCGCAGACATCCAAATCTATCTCACACACATATGAACTGTTCTCTATAAAAAATATAAAAAACTTTCACAAAAAAAAAACCACACCATTTATTCTGTCTAGCATGTTAAAGGGACATTCCTGAGTTTACTGCAATATATTTTTAAGATGCTATTGACAAACGGAGACTTTTTAATGATTGTAATTACATACCAAATATATGTTTCTGCATAAAATATTAGTGGCTGTATATAAACGTGTTTCTGGTCGTTCTAATATGTGTACTAGGTTAAATTTTATTTTATTACCTAAAATAATTTGAAGACAAAATCCAGTTTTGGCTTCTTACAAATATTAAGATGACCAGACACACATTAAATATACAGACACTGATATTCTAAACAAGAAAATATGTTTAATATGCAAGTTTAATCGTAGAAATATTCTATTGCTCCGAAACATCTTACAACGCATAAACTCAGGCATGTCCCTTTCAATTCACACCTGTGCTTATAAAAATAAATACATAAAGTCCAGACTGCTGACCAGCAGAGTTTGAAGGTTTCTTGAAACTATATGTTACATGTATTTGTATGGCAAAGACTTTATTTCTAGAGTCTAGACTTTACAGATTAGCAGTCTCCAAAATGTAACTCACATCTACATATATCTTATTGAATAGGCTTTATTATATTCGGAGTGCAGACTTTAAAGTTTAACCGTTTTCTAAATTTAAATAAAGCTAAATGTATTGATAGACTTCATTAAAACCATACGTTTAGATAGTATAGCTTTATAACCATGGGAACTGATTATGACAACTGTTTTTTTTTTTTATCACTAAGAAATTTAGTTGAAATCGTGCATGGCCGCATAACCGTAGATTTACTAAAGGCAGTCACAAGGACTGAGACTTATGGAACTATTTATTCAGGTAACACAGCTAGTTAGAGGTACGGTAGTGGAGTGCTTACATCTTAAGAAAACTAGAAAATATATATATTTGGTAGAAGAAATGAGATGGAATCCTTTCGATTCTTTCCTGAACTCTTATTGCAATTTCTTCATGATACCGACTTTAATTCTAAACTTTAATTTTATCTATCTGTGATATTTATATCTTGGCACAGTTCTTTGCACTGTGTTTTAATTTACCTCTTGATTTTTTTTATATATTGATCTGGTTCATCACTTCGTGTTTGCTTTTACCATTTTGTGACCTCCAGTAGCTGATGTATGTTTCG
This sequence comes from Dracogyra subfuscus, assembly GCA_016106625.1. Taxonomy (NCBI): domain Eukaryota; kingdom Metazoa; phylum Mollusca; class Gastropoda; order Neomphalida; family Peltospiridae; genus Dracogyra; species Dracogyra subfuscus. Next base: position 13,330 of record JAECMU010027159.1, on the reverse strand, counting down.
TGCTGGGCTGTCGTTAAAAAATTAATTTATTCCTTCAGCTAGTTAGCTCAAAATTATTGAAGGATTTATTTTACTCTGATATAAAGCTAGGTCGCCATAATTAATTCTGCGATATGTTACTTGGTACTTCAACTTACCTCGTGTTTGCTTTTACCATAGTTTGACACCCAGTAGCCAATGTATGTTTCGTGCTGGGCTGTCGTTGAAATATCAATTCCTTCATTCAGCTAGTTAGCTCAAAATTATTGAAGGATTTGTTTTACTCTGATAAAAAGCACAAAAATGCTAGGTCGCCATAATTAATTCTGCGATGTGTTACAGATTTATGAGAACCATGCATTACTGGCTATTTGATGCATAACTAACCTAGTGGGTCAGGAAGACGTCTTAGTTTATCATCAAGACTGGCCATCCACAAGTGAACTGCATACATCATAAACGGATACCTTGGTCGGATGAACGAATTCTGCCACTGTACAGTTTGTTGTGGAGAATCGTTTTGCTTACAGCGAAGTGTGTTCAGCATCAGTATGTTTTTCAGAACGGCAAATGCCTTAGCGTAATTAGCAGTCATCTGAAACAAATAATGATTTCTGATTACTTTCTGTAGAAACGTGTCATGCACGTATATTGTTGTCTTACCTTTTATTTGAGCTATATTTATGCAAAATGCTTTGTCTCAACTACTCCCAACGAGCTCGGTCTTGTACTAGTTTTTATTCAGTTAGTCTGGGAGTGGTAGTCCCCTTGAGCAGTGCAGGATGGACACATTCTCCAGTGAGTGGCTGCACTATAGACAAGGATCTTGAAAGACATTCTGGGAATTGACCACTATTTTGTCAAATACCCATTCGACTCTGTATTGTGCAGAGATACGGTTTAGATCGTGGATAACAGTTTTGACATTCAGAATTATTCTATGTACATCCGGGTCCAGCTTCAGATGTCCCTTTGTTTATGGGAATCAGTGGAAAGTGTTTAGGAACTGGCAAACACTATAAAGTAGCAGTCTAACATATATCAGTTTTCCTTTGTTGGCAAAGCACCACCGACAATGAGTCATGGCTCTATACCCTTACAGTGGGGGTTGGATGTAGCCAAGTGGTAAAGCAATCGTTTGATGCGCAGTCAGTCTAGAGTCTATTCCCGATGATGGGCCCATTTGGCTATTTCTCGTTCTAGTAAGTGTATCACGACTTGTTTATCAAAGGCCATGGTATGTGGTATCCTGTCTGTAGGATAGTACATATAAAAGATCCCTTGCTAATGGAAACATAACAGGTTTCCTCTCTAAGACTACATGTCCCAATTACCAAATGTTTGACATCCAAATAGCAGATGATTAATAAATCAATATATTCTAGTGGTGTCACTAAAGAAAACTAATTTTAACTATATCTTAGACTTTATCATAACATCTTTTGGAATCAGTCTTGTGTAGTGATATGGTATTAAATACATGTATACTAAAAAACCAAATGTATTGTGACACAAAAGACAAAGATAAATGATGATAAGTTTTTACTGCCATGTATGAAACGTTATAACATGGAAAGAGAAATGTCAGAAGAAATGGAAACGAGAAATAGTCCATAAAAAGGGTGCACCTGTCATATGCAAATGAGCCACATCACTAGAGGGGTTCAAGAGTGAAGATCACACAGCCAGTAGCGAGTGTGTACATTGCGGCTACTAAACGCTGGAGAAAGTTCGTGGAAATGCCATTCCAGATTTGAGGAAGGATCAGCCGGAGTTCCTGCAGTGTTGTTGGAGGATTTGGAAGACGTGATTGTTTTGTTGATATCGTTGCTGTAAGTACCATATGGTGATTCTGTTGAATTGATGTGCGAAGTCATGCTGCGAGATCCCAGATTCAAGCATCCCTATGACTCGCCATCTGTCATTTTCACTAATGGAGTTTTTATGACTTCTTGACTTCTTAAGGCTGCACAGAGTGGCAATGATTTGCGACTGAATGCATGACCTTTTATGGTGAACACTGCACAGGATTTCGCCCGAATATTCCATGTTTCTTGCACAAAGCATGCAACTGCTGCAACAACTGCTTGGTTGCATTCCTTTGAGCTGTTTCACGAACATTTACATCCATAAATCCATCCACAAATTTATTATTCCAAACAATCCATGTTACAATAACTTTTGCCTTTTAGTATATATTGCTAAATTGCTAATGGCAGGTACCTGATGGTTATTTGTGTTACAGATTTTATTATTCAATTTTAAAACTTAAAATTGTGTTGGTGTATTTTCCTCGAGTAGATTAGTGCATATTATCTTCAGTTTTCTCGGGAGAAAAAACTATTTCTTTTAAATTGTTTTGATGTATTATTCTTGAGTAGATGTTGCCTCCCAATAGCCGATGTATTTTTCGTGCTGGGGTGTCATTAAACATTAATTCATTCATTCATTCATGAGTAAATAAGCGCTTATTATCGTCATTTTTCTCTGGACAAAATATTCCTTTTGTGGACGAAATTCCCCTTAAATGCAATATATTTTATATGTGTCACTAGGGCAGTATCTAATTTAGGTTGAGATTTGTTTAAAAGCAAAAACAAAAAAGACATGGAAAACCCCACACGATCGTTGGATTGGCAGTCTTCCAACAACAAAACAGATGGGTTTATTGTATTTGCAAATACAATAAACCCAACTGAATGTGTCACTAGGGCAGTATCTAATTCAGGTTGATAATTGTTCTAAAACACCACCATCCTTAGAAAACAAACAACACTATAATTGGGATGGCAGTCCTCCAACAGCTGAATTAGAAAGGTTGTGGCCAGAAGATTAAAACAATAACTCAATTGAATATGGAATTGTCTAAAAGTATGAGGACAGTAATTTTAATATTTCACACTTATTACTACATGGATATTTGCTAAATCCCGTGAAAAATTTAAGCCTATAGGTCAAACCTTGTTAAAATAACAACAGGTTCAAAACTATAAATAAAAAAATATGACAGCAAAAATTACTTCTTTATCTAAATTTGTTGACAGCACGGAAATATGGAACTTGAAGACAAAATAAAACAGAAATAGCAAGACATCTCACGTTGGAGGAAATCGATAGTTCACCAATGTGACTACAATTGTTACTGAATGTGGTAAATATATAGTAACGGGTATGAAATGTTAAAATTACAGTCGCCATACTTTTTAGACAATTCCATATTCAGTCAGGTTTATTGGTTTTTGGGAGACCACTTCGCTTTTACACGCATCACGTTTTTTCTTTACTAACAATTTTGAATGTGTTCCTACTTTAACAATTTTTAACCTATGTGCCTACTATTTTCGTTTAAGGTGGCCAATATCCATATAGTAATGGGTGTAAAATATCAAAGTTACAATCCCGATACTTTTAAAATAATTCTCTATCCAGTAAGGTTATTGTTGTTTTATTTTATTTTATTTTTTATTTTTTCTGGTATTTTATTTGGTGAGGAAACACAATACATTATATATCTGTGTGTATTAGCATGCACCTATGACTCACTGCCAAAACAGAAACATGTTTATCAATTTAGTGGAAAATGTAATCTAACCTTTGACAAGTTGTAAACATGACCTGGGGGTTGACTTTCACCAATGACCTCCAAGACATCTGATTCTGTTGTTTTCTTTTTGCGAACCCTGGTTCGCAATTGATCAAAGTCGATCCACTTCACAAACAAAGTCAGGAGTCCATCGATGACTTTGAAGGCATCCATACTGAACATCAACACGAAGTCTTCAAGTTTGCTGGCTGGTTCTTTTTTGACGATTTGCATTGTCCTAGCCTGAATTTGAAAGTCAAATTCTGTTATTTCATGAGACCATTTGAGGACATGGAATAATCACCTATTGTATGTCAAACATTTGATAATTATGACAGATTTGCATTAGCAGCAATGGATCCTTTATATACACAATCCTACATACAGGACAGAACATATAACAATCTTAATATACCAACTTAAAGGGACATTCCTGAGTTTAAGATGTTATCGACTAATATTACGTATTTACACGATATTTCGTTGTTTCTTGTAATGTATGCTGTTGCCACTGTTCTTTTATCAGATACAGTAGAAGGCCTTCAGAAGATGCTTGATGTGCTCTATTCATATAGTACAAAATGGAATATCAGTGTTAATATAGATAAAACAAAAATTGTTGTATTCAGAAATAGACGTAAAATAACTGTTAAAGAATCATGGATATATAATGGTGAGCTAATTGAAATTGTTGATTGTTTTAATTACCTTGGATTGACATTGAATTTTAATGGAAAGTTTACTATATCACAAAGGATAATTGCTGCACAGGGCAGAAAATGTATGAATCACATTTCAAGAATATGTAATAATATATGCCTTAATAAGGACACGAAGTTACACGTTTTTGATACCTATGTTTCTAGTGTTTTAAATTATGGATGTGAAATATGGGGTTTTCATCCTGCTCATGATATTGAACATGTACATATGGATTTTTGTAAACGAATTTTGAATGTTAAGAAATGCACCACAAATGTAGTTGTTTTGACAGAACTTGGAAGAGTTCCTTTAAGCATTATGAGAAAAATTAGAATAGTTAAATATTGGTTGAAATTACTGCAAACCACAAATTGTATCTTAAAATCGTTATATGAAGATATGTTAGAACACATGAATCCCTCTAATTGGCTATACCAGGTAAGATATTTACTACTATCAATAGGTTTCGGAGATGTTTGGTATAGTCAGCATGTAGATAGTGCTAACTCATTTTTTAAATGTTTAGAAATACGTCTAACGGACCAGTTAATTCTACAATAGACAAATCTCCAAAATGTACAATGTATAAAATGCTGATAAATACGTTTTGTTTGCAATATTATCTTAGAATATCAATTCCTGAATGTTATGCCACGCTTATTACAAAATGTCGTGTATCTTCCCATCAACTGCTCATTGAACAAGGAAGATATTAAGGTATAGAAAGATCTGAAAGAAAATGTAAATTGTGCAATAAGGACGATATAGAAGACGAATATCATTTTATTCTGATATGCCCATTGTATACAGGTTTACGAATTACTTACATAGAAAGATATTATTGGTTCAAACCATCTATGTTTAAAATTGTACAATTATTATCAGTTCAAAACAGAAAAGAACTATGTAATCTTGGTAAATTTCTCAAACATGCAACCTTTTTACGTTCTAAGCATTTATAACTGTCCATCCTCCAATTACACAATCACCCATTGTATATATTATCTGTTTGTATCATTGTTTATTGAATGTATATGTATATGCCTATGAGCCGTAAGGCTTAAAGCTAATAAACTATAAACATATCAAATACATTTTTCTGTATAAAATATTAGTGGCTGTATATTAAACATGTTTCTGATGGTTCTAATATTCGTACTAGGTTAAATTTCCTAAAACAAAAACAAAACAAATAATACGTACATATGAAATCGAGTTTGGTTTGTTTTACAATTATTAAGGTGACCAGAAACACACTGAATATACAGACACTGATATTCTAAATAAGAAAATATATTTAACATGTCAGTTTAATCGTAAAAATATGTTATTCGTCAGAAACAACTTACAATGCAGCAAACTCCATTTAAATTAAAAATAAACTTTATAAATATAAATAAATAACATGCATCGAGACAAAAAATTCAAAGGGGTGGTTCTCTGGTCCTTATATAACCAGCTTAGCTTAGTAACTTCTTTAATGTGTCCATATAACAATAGGGTTTTGAAGACGCTATCCCCGAGTCCAGCCCCCAATAGGATCTTGGGTCAGACTCGGGACATTATATAGTCACATATGTTACTATTGTCGTTCATGTATTTTGATTTGATGGTATACATTCTTCTCCCTCCCCACCCCAGCCCACACTTTCTCTGGAGGTCGAACATTACACGATTCCTTTTATCTCAAAAGAGGGCTCTATACAAGGCTTAGCAGACCCAAGGTAAAAAGGCATATGAACCAACTCCTGGAAAGGGCATTTCAGTAAAAAAAAACCACACAAAAAAACAACAAAAAAACAACAACACTGCAGTCATGAAATTAAAACTATAAATAAATTGGTAAAAAGGGGAGAGTAGTATTTATAGGTAGTTAGGTTCCCGTAGCCCCCTCCCTAACTTACTTGTGAATCTGAAGAGAACAGTCGGAATATCTTGTGAAGTATTTCTCTCAGAAGCAACATCGGTCGGGCATCTTTGCAATTCAACTCTGTGCGGTCCTTTTGAGGAAAAACACGATGAATGTGTACTTCATGAAGAAGGCATTCATTCTTTTCCGAATTCAAGTAGTCTGGTACGATCCTCAAATCAGAGACGAGTTCACGTAAGGGCATTACCCTTTCGCCAGAGGTCAAGGACATGTCTTTCTTCAGCACACAAGACACCGTGCCAGCTTTTTTTCTGACCTTGACATTAGAGTCTGACAGCGAGACGGGGCAGGATAGCCGACAGGTTCGTTCTACACTGCTCCTGTTATACAAACAAGATCTAGATGGCCATGGGTTGTAGATTTTTGGAATCAAGGGAATGATTGAATGAATGTTTAATGACAACCCAAAATGAAACATACATCGGCTATTAGGTGTCAAAATATGGTAATGCAAACAAATAAGGTGATGATCAACATCAATATAAAAATTCAAGATTAAAATAAAATAATTGTAAAGAATTGTGCAAAAATACAAATATGACAGATAGATACTGACTTTTACTCAAAATTTCAATTTGTGCTGTATTGGCCATTCTCAATGAGAAGGTTACACCCAGCACCACGGTGAGGTTACAGCACAGCACATGCTGGGGTTGGGAATCAAGGATGTTCAGTAGAACATTATCAGCCGCTAATAAAATAGTTTATACTTGTGTTCAATATTTATCTAATTTCAAACATATATACTCTGCTGCTGCAGCCGCTACTACTACTATTACTACTGTTGTTGTTGCTGCTGAGAGGGAGAGAGAGAGAGAGAGAGAGAGAGAGAGAGAGAGAGAGAGAGAGAGAGAGAGAGAGAGAGACAGAGAGACGAGTCTAAGAGAATAAGGTTAGTGAGAAGGGAAAGAGACGAGAAATAGATAGATAAAACAAAGGGAAATATGGAAGGAGGATGGGGTCAATATGTGTAAGTGGTTTTATTAAATCACTCTCTTACCCTTCACTGCTGAACTGAATCTGAATGCATGTCTTATCGTCATCCTTGTAGCTGGTGTCAAACTTGCCAACGCAAAGCTCTGGATCCATAGTAAATTCCACAGTGTAGTTCAGTTCAGATTCTGTTATCACTGGCCTCTATAGTATTGATAAAGATAATTATGTTCAATCAACTTGCAAATGCAATATTTTGCCCACTTGCCATAGTTGTTTGTAGTAAATGATTCCTACTCAATATGTTTTATACATAATTGGTGAATAATTAACTTGAGAATTTTGAAATAGTAACACAAACAGTGGTTTCACCGATAATTCTACGAAGAAAAGAGAACAATGTAAATTTATTCTTTAACCTTTGTGGTTTGCAGTGCCCCTCTCCTTAAAACAAGTTCATGCACATTTTTACTAATCACATTCTACGACTGTCTAATGTCATTGTTAATAATTGTTCAAGAATAATAAATGCTTCTTATTTTTCTTTTCCTTTTT
>JAECMU010027147.1:7474-23842 GCA_016106625.1 Dracogyra subfuscus | reverse complement strand
TTTAATTACTGTAACATGGCACCAATGTGAAATATATGTTGGTGTGCTACACCGAGTTACATCCGGCCCGTTGATGCACGTTTAAAGTTTTACGCGCTAATTTTTGGACATTTTAAAATATGCTACTATACTACCCATAATCAAGTCTGACATCAGAAGATAAAATAGCGACAACAAAAAACGTTGAAAGAAGAAACTATAAATACTTCTTTTAAGCACCTTGTACTACTCCGACGATTCTAACAGTAACAGCAGCAGTATCAATTTTCAAAAACAGAACACGAAGATTCTCCTCGCACACACACACACACACACACACACACACACACACACACACAGAGCGAGAGAGAGAGAGAGAGAGAGAGAGAGAGAGACAGAGAGACAGACAGACATACAGACAGAGAGAGACAGACTGACACGTACATGCACACGCACACAAACCACAATGTTCTTACCCGTTTCAATATCTTTTGTGTTGAATTCTTGTTGAATCTCAAGGAAGAGCGCTCCGAACGCAAAATGGAAACCGCTGCAGAGAACGTGCACCAAGGTGGCCGCAGCCACCACCACCCATCCCCACCCTCCGTCCGGATAGTAATCCGTGACGTCAATGCGAGGAGACACCTTCTCTTGCATGTTCGTCTGCTCTTGTTTCTTCACGTGCTGCACGGACAGATGGTCTTTTGGCCCGTGAGAGACGGCACTGCGCGTGCTGTTGCCGCTTCCACTCCGCGCGCTTTCGTCACTGCTCAGTCGATACAGGAGATGTTTTTCTTGTTTATTATTTACATCCTCGCAGTCCGAGGCACTCGGCATCGCCTGGCAGAATATCTTACCGCTGCTAATATGTAGTGCAGGCATTCATTTTGTATCTTTGGCTATCCTGGAAGAAGCGATCTCGATAATTATTTCAAGCGAATACATCGGTGGGGTTTTTCAGTCCACAGCGAACGGAATAGAGACCCGAACGTAGGCCTACATCCGAGGAGAGTCTCTCTGCAACAGAACAACAAAAAAACTACTATCCAGCACACACCAGTTGGTTTTCATCTAGTCTGCCAAACACTTACAGCGCTAAGCTATTTTTGCACATCACGAAACATCTGTAGCAGGATTCCAGACATGCTAAAAACAAAAGAACACATAGTGTGCTGAATATCGGCGCGTCACGCTTTATCCTGCAAATCAATTGCTCTCTCGTCTGCGAGTGGTGTTCTGAGCGTGTTGCAGACGTGAAATGTGCACGCAACACATACATACACACACGCACGCAATACCAGACGATAGCCACCAGAAGTAGAAACGTATAGTTAACTGGTGATGTCTTTCTTTGCGGATAAATCGCAGAGATCTACGTATCATGTATAAAGGTCGCCATTGTCAATATCCGATGACGTTGAAGGTATCGATCTATTTTCCCCATAAGCCCTCGCTGTCGATAGCGTGTTCCAGACGTTCATTGGTTGTGTTAGGCAGCTAGCATTGACGTCGGCCAGCCTCGCATATTTTATTTCCTAACAGCTTTCTGTTTACGATAATCTACTCGAAAAGCAGACGATTGTCATTTTGATTTTTATCAAGCATACCTTATACTTTTTTAAAATCTTACTGGAGCTGTGTTATGTCGAAATCAAAGGAAGAAATAGTATATGCTTTTGAGATATTTTTTTATTTACATAGATAGAAGAAAAAATCCTAACAACAATCCAAATGAATACAGTTTTTTCCCCCAGTCTATTCCCTTAAAGCTGATAGTTTAATTATTAATGTATGCACGCCTGTCGTCTTCCATGTTACATCTCGATAATATTATGTACGAAATAAAGATATCACTATGTCGCCGAAAGGTGGCAATATGCAAATCGACATCTAAAATAGAACGTCGTCATAGAAGCGATCGCTATATACAGACGTCATTCACTGTCGTCATAGCAACGAGACGTGTCTTGTGTGTATGCAGATACCATTTTTGTGTGCTTTTAACACGAAAACAAAATAGTAATAATGGTGTATAACGTATATATGCGGCTCATGGACACCGACTGAGACTTCCAAATAAAGTATGCTTACATGACGTAAATTCAAAACAGACTTGCATTTAATAGAACGGATATTATTTTCTTAATATAGTTCTTGTGTGTGGGAGGGGGTTGGTTTTGTTTGTTTTTGTTTAGTTTTCGTGGTTTCTTTCTTTGTTTTGGAGGGTGGGAGTTATGTGTTTTGTTGTTGCTGCTGCTGCTCCTACCGTTATTGTTGTTGTTGCTGCTGCTGCTGCTGTTTCTGTTGTTTTTGTTTATCAAATTATGATTTATAAACTACATGTATGTCAATTGTTGGCAGTGGAGGAATGCAGAAGAAACAGCAACAATAATAAAATTAAAAATTAAAATAATAATAGCACTAAAAATAATAATAATAAAATAACATGAAACTTTGGAAGTAAGCAAAATGGATACAAAATAAGCTTAAGAGTCCAGGTAACAGATGTAGCACAGTTGCAGTGACCACCAGCTGTCAAACAGCAACGCCTATCATCTGGTCTGCGGTGTCCGTACTGTTTAAGCAGCCATATATTCGGCTATATATTAATATGTTTACTAATTTCCATCCTATTTTCAAATTTCATGTCAAAATCCAAATCCACACAATGTTCCCATGCCTGTATCCAATAGAGATTCTGGCATGTCCACCCTAGGCAGTCTGAATTCTTATTACTGGCTGCGTCTAGGGTAGTATCGGGTATTTTATTTTTAATTTAACTTGATTTCCGTACTTACATTCAAGTAAGGTTCAAGCACATTCGGCATTGTGCTGTCTGGTCTGTTTGTTCATGACAGTTGGATAATGATTAGTTGTTAGTGGATAATCAGAAACAAGTTAAAACTCACTCAGAGTGGGACACACAGAATTGGGATGCAAAGCCGGTACCTATCACTGGGCTAATCACTAAACCACCGAGGCTGTTAAATATGGTTTGTTATTGAATATCTGAAATATAAATACACGTGGTTTGTGTCAGGTATTCAAAAGAGTTGTTTATTCAAATAGCATTATGTCTATCCCCAACAAGCACGTCATGCTATGATATAGTTCTCAGTGAAGGTACTGCTGTTTGGTAACTGGATTGTGGCAGGCCGGTAAATTACATTATGAGACGGGGAACTGCCTTAATTTCAGTTGTTGAGACATTTTGTTATTTGTAAAATCATTGGAAACATTTTTTTATTGGGTTTTATTTTTGCTCCTGTCTTTGGTTTCTGCTTCTCACAACTTCTAAGATACCTTCGGTCATGCTCATTGTATGCCCATTCCAAACCACACCATATCATTCTGGCACAGAAGTTGTTCTATCGGGGTTATCATGTTCCCCTGGACTCTTGAGGACATTCAATACGTTTTATAATAGTAGACATTTGGAGGCTATGTCTATTACATATGATGCATCGTAGACCAAAATGATGCCTGGTGCTATTTAATATGTTGAGCTTGTGGATACCTTCTCGATGCACAATTATTTCTCATCATTTTAGATGAAGTGACGGACTGCCAGCGGTGGGGCACGATATGCTCATCTTTCGCCCATGTGCGTGCTGTAGGGGTGTGAATGGCCAGTGCAGCACAAAATTGAAGTTTTGAGTAAAATTCAGTATCCGTAAATTTCTGTGATATTTGTGTTTTTGTACAGTTCTTTACACTGTTTTTGTTTAAACCTTGAATTCTTATATTGATGCTGATCATCACTTTATCTATTTGCATTACCATAGTTTGACACCCAATAGCCGATGTATTTTTCGTGCTGGGGTGTCGTTAAACATTAATTCATTCATTCATTGCTCATCTTTCGCGAACATCTTAACTCATTTAATTTTAATAGCTGTAAATATACAAATCATTCTCTAAATTGTATTGAAGTTGTAAATATAATAAATTATCACAGAAATATTGAAAGATTCATATTGTCAGAAAAAGAAGACCGGTTCACAAGTAAATGGTATAATTACCAATTTAGTCATTTAAAAGCGTTATTTCTCTATTCCTCTTGTTATTGTTTTCAAACCCATTGTACTTATAAATAACACAAGTTCTAGTATACGTAACCTATACCTTTGAAACACCCATCATTTGGATAGAAACTATTCTTTCGTCATGTTTATCCTTCCTCTCCATGTTTCTGTCCCCCTATCATAAGTCTTTTTTTTTTTCTTTTTTTAAGTTAACCTCTTCCTCTTCCTCGTTAAAAAACGTGTTGTCCTTACTACATTAGACACCCACTTAAAACAGTTAAAAATAACTAACAACAACAACAAAACTTTTCGGTTGTCGATAAACCTTTCATTATGTTCTTTTTTCACCTTCCTCTCTGTCCACACCCCCCCCCCTTTTTTTTAGTTTTCCTCTAATGCAAGCTCGTTTCACCTATCATTCTTGACCCTCAATATCATTTTAAAACGCGTATATAAATACGGTTGTGCAGTATATGACAAGAAATGTAATGAATATAACTCCCATACATATCACATATTGTTTATATATACATAATATGAAATATAAACCCTTTACCGTACCGTTATACAGGTACACATAATCATGTTATAATGTTATTATTGCTGTATATTGTAAGACGATGATTCAAGGCACCACGACCTTGACATTGCCAGTGATCTGGGGGTAATAAAGGTTAGAAAACCAAAATAAAATCATCACTGTTTAGATAGTAATTGGTGAGTGCATGTCATCACAGCTGTATTTATTTTAATGAGCTTTGTGCTGTGCTGCGTTTGATTTGGTAAACTAGTCTGGAAGTGGCAGTCCTCTTTGTGGCGGTCAAAGGGATATATTGTCCAGTAAAGTACATTGGAAGTGGTTCTCCTCCTATTGGCAAGGGAATTAGATAGAGATTCGTGGAATCAACCACTATTTTGCCAAATGCCCATTCAACTCTGTATTGTGCTGTGATACGGTTACGGTGTTCAGGGAGCGAGACGCAGCCCAGTGGTAAAGCGCTCACTTGACGCGCGGTCGGTTTGGGATCGATGCCTGTCAGTGGGCCCATTGGGCTATTTCTCGCTCCAGTCAGTGCACAACGACTGGTACATCAAAGGCCGTGTTAAGTGCTATTTTGTCTATGGGATGGTGCACATAAAAGATCCCTTGCTGCCATTCGAAAAGAGTAGCCCATTAAGTGGCGATAGCAGGTTTCTTCCTTCGGTATCTGTGTGGTCCTTAACCATATGTCTGACGCCATATAACTGTAAATAAAATTTGTTGTGTGTGTCGTTAAATAAAACATGTTCTTCCTTGTCATTTAGATTTTGTTATTAATGTAAGGAAAAGGTATTTTGGTTTTTTGGAGTTATGTATACATGAACGAGCTTTCGTACATGAAGGTCCATCTGCAAGTACAGTCCTCAATCCACGTATGCATGTTTAACGACACCCCAGCACGAAATGTACATCGGCTACTGGGTGTCAAACTATGGTAATGTAACAAATAATTTGATGATCAACATCAAGATAAAAATGCTATAAAAAGTGTAAAGAACTAATAAAACATATCCTAGAAAAATACTGAATTTTACTCAAAATTTCAATTTGTGCTGTATTGGCCATCCTCAAAGAGAATGTTACACCCCTGCACCACGTTAAGGTTACAGCACACGCAGGAGTAGCATAAATATGTCTTGTGAATTTATGGGCATTTAGATCATGTGATATAAACAGTCTACAGTGGATTATTTGGTTTGAGCGTGATCCAAATTCTAGAAAGTATTTATGTGGTAATTTTTTAAGTGGCCTTTTTAATGTCTTGACATAACTGTACGAGATGGGGGGGGGGGGGGCAGGAGGAGAGAGAGGGGCAATTGTCCTTCTCCGAGTATTGGAGAAAATACTCATATTGGGGCAGAAACAATAGACAAATTCTGGCAAAAGGAGCTGGCCTGAACACTTTTCACCATGTATTTCTATAATTCTACCCACACTGTTAGGTGCAATCCATATAAAACTGCATGGCGATTCGTTTGCAACCATACATAGTTGTCTGGCAGTAAAGCTACTATGAATAAACGTTGCAATTCAGATTCGGGCACGTTTGGTTAATTCGATCAAAATTCGGCCTGTCTTCTTACAAAAAAGGGAGCGCGTACGCTTTTGTTTGTTGAAACAGTTTAATTTTCAAATATTAATATCAAGGGCATTTCAGTCCCGTTGCTGACTCCAAAAATAATTTATTATACGGTTCTGGGCCCCGTTTTACGAAGCGATCTTAGCCCTAAGATCACCTTAAGTCCATAGTTACCTTATGCACTAAGGTGATCTTAGCGCTAATATCGCTTCGTAAAACGCAGCACTGGAGGCTATTTCACAAAATATCGTAAGTTACGTCTACTACTAGCAGTTATACCAGCCGTGCCTTTACACGTGTTTGGCATCAATTTGACGAAGAAAATTACATCATTACGGAAGCTGGAGTATTTTAAAGACAAAAGAAAATGAAATATGTGCTCTTCTAACTATATTTGTTGAACTATAATATTAATAAGAATCGTAGATTTATCTTTACGTGCAAAACGTAACTTACGATGTTTAGTGAAATAGGCTCCTGTTCTAGTACGAATGTTTTTCATTTCATCAGAATTTCGAAGGGGATAATTTGTCACTGCCATTACTGTCGGGGGCACTAATGATAACAAATAATTATGAGTCATACCTTTAATCATTTTATAAAAAGTACACGTTTTATGAAATTTACGACGTTGGATTAAAGGGATAAATCCTGTTTCATTATAGATTTTATTGTAGTTTGTTGACCTTCAATACAGTTACCCCATATGTAGCCACAGTAATTGAACACCGGTAAAATAAAAAAATAAAAGCATCTCTAGAGTTTTCTTATTTAGACGATATTTCAGGCTATGGAAGCAATTTATCGTTGGTCCAACCTTTGGAATCAATTGTTCAATATGACAATGCCACTGCCCGTCATTTTGAAATGTTAGACCAAGATGGTTGTGATTTTTAACATCTTATTTAAAAAAAAACAAAAAAAAAACAAACAAACAACATTAATCACCTAAATTCAAATTTTGTTGGGTGCGAGAATTAATTTTAATTGAAATGGTAATAGATTCTCTTTTCCAGGTGCCCCTGCGCGTGCTGTAACCTCACCGTGGTGCAGGGGTATAACATTCTCTTAGAGAATGGCCAATACAGCACAAATTAAAGTTTAGAATAAAAGTCCGTATCCGTGATATTCGTATTCGTATTTGTATTTTTTTGGCAGAGTTTTTACACTGTTTTTATTTATATCTTGAATTTTTCTGTTGATGTTGATCATCATCTTATTTATTTCCATTACCATAGTTTGACACCCAATAGCCGATGTATTTTTCGTACTGGGGTGTCGTTAAATTCATTCTTTTCCAGGTGAGAACTTAACCTGCCATTTGTCTGCCCAGTCTGATATCAAATGTAAGTTCTGAATTTATTGCACGATATCCCAAAGTATAATCATCTAAAGTAATATAAAGAGAAGTATCATCGGCGAATAATCTAATATTAAAAAACTAACATTGTCAGCAATATCGTTAATATAAACCAACAACAGAAGAAGTCCAAATACTGACCCCTGTGGTACCCCTAGCCTTTCTGTCTTGGACGAAAGAGCTTGCTACGCAAACTCTTGCGCCCACGACAGGCGTGCGCTACAACAGCTTGTTCTGAATGTGCACGTTAAACCCTATGACATGACATAAGGTACCCCTGGCAATACATATTTATTATCTGATTACAGTTTTAAATGCTAACATTGTAACAATATTCTAAGTAACTCTTGAACTATAGGATACTTTTTCCGCTTATGCTGTTAGGTGCCACTGGTGGGACTGGGTATGCTCAGATTTCTGACACTTAATACCATCACTATTTGCAGCCTTGAATGCATGCTAACACAATTGTTTAAAATTGTCAATGAGCTCCGTGGAGGATTAGATACAGTTGTTTGGTAGTGGCAGTCTTCCTACAGACAAATTAACTAGTAATGGTTTACTTGTTTAGTGTTCTTGGAAGTAACAGTCCTCTTAATTGTGAAGTACAGTGACTCGTGAGCGCATAAATGATACTGTCAAAACATCTGTCTTGTCTAATTTTGTAAATGTATGGTTTGGTTCTAGATAGTCTCCAAAATAAGACTATAGCTCTAACTTCTAAGAGGTGGAAGATCCAAAAGAAGAAAATTAGTTCGTCGCCAGAGGTCAGCACCATTGTGTGCTTGGTTATTTGATTTACGAAACGAAAGATTGCGTTTTAACATCACTTGTCTTCAGTATTTTACTATTTTTTTAGCTAATTTTGTTTAACTTTACTTTTCCTTTCCACTCAAAAGTTAACAAAGAATGGCATGTGTAAGATTATTCTTTGTTTGATGTTTTATTTTAACAAAACTAAATTTTGTACGTAACTGTTTACATTTTTATTTCAACATGAACATGTTGCTGCATGACCATCGTCACTTGGGCATTTTTATAAATTCTATTGCCAGGGCAGGCCACTACACAACTTACTTGTTCAAATGAATTTACCTCACCCCCCTGTCAACAATGTTCAAAACCTGTTATTAAATAAACATTCATTTAGAAATTAGAAACAAACATTTTCTTTTTTTTTCACAGAAATTCTCCATCAAAGAGGATTACCATAGTTTGACACCCAATAGCCGATGTATTTTTCGTGCTGGGGTGTCGTTAAACATTCATTCATTCATTCATTCCATCAAAGAGGAGGTAACTCATATTTATAAAGTTTGACAGATATGGCTGACAATGTTTATTCAGGGCTAGCTCTGGTTGTGCAGAAAATTTCACCAAGTTATCAATTTGAATTTTGAAAATTTCAGGAACTTGCCATTATTTTCATACAGAGTATTAATTATAACTTGAAATTATTTTGCAAAATTGAAATAAAATAAACAATTTTTCTAATTTTTACAATGACTTAATAATAAGATTTTGGTAAAGTTTTTAACATTAATTTTACCTCAGTCACCACAGACGTTTAGACCCGCTTTCCATTTAACTTTAAGCAATTTCACATGCAAGCTTATTTATACATTTGATGCATTTACATAGTACCTTTCCCATGTATACAAATTACAATTCCATATATGATATATGGATGACATTCAGCATCAGTGTTTTTGCCAGAAAGAAATTTTTGGGTATGGCATTATATGGCGCTATGAAATTGAATATGTTTAATGTGTGTGCTGAATGAATAGTGGGTATAGGGGCCTCCCACATAAAGAAAATGGGTTAGGTTTAGAGTTAGGGTTAAGAAAATCATACAGTGATGATAAAGAGTCCTTAATTTTGTCAAAAGGTCAACTTAAAAAAGAAAAATTTGAGTATGGCGCCATACCCATTTTACCCTCTGGCAGAAACCCTGAGCATACTAAAAAAAAAGCCACGGTATGAGTTTCCAATAAAACAATTTAAAAGTATATTTCAATGACATCAAATTTTTTTATAGTAATGTGTGAATATGCACACAACAAAATAAGCACAGAATTGCATTAATTGGAAAGCTGGCCATAGTCTAATAATATTCAAGTTCATTCATAACTTTGAATTAAAGTAAGATATTACTAGAAGAAACCCCAAAACCTATGTTTTAATCAGTCTAGATTTCAGAGATGACAGTTTTTTTGTTGTTGCAGTGTTTTTACTAGTCACAAACATATAAAGTAGTTTAATTATAAAATATGCATGTGACCTGTATAGTTTTGTCATTCAGAACAATGTGCAGGCTTTTATTTTATTGCAAGTTGATTATTACAGCATCCAGTTGGTGGTGTGTGGACGGAGAACACGTTGGAACGTGCCACGCGGATGGGTCAGGAGGTGCTCCAGAGAACGTCATCACGTCAGGTCTGTTGGCCCAGTGAGAAGGAGCAGGGCAAGAATCCTATTCAGGTAATTATTTTAGATTCCTCTCTCTATACACTGTTTTAATTTTATATTAATTTGGTAATTAATCACTTAATTTGTGTACATAGTTAACAGTGGCCAATGTATTTTTTAAGCATTCATTCATAGATTCCTAAATTGTAGTTAAGATTTTCATTCAGTAAAATGTTTTATTTATACAGGCCAGCTTTAAGAATTGGTTGATATTTTTTGGCATTCATGAAACTGATCCAAGAGTGTTTAGTAGGTGATAGGTTGTGATATTTTGTAGCCACCAATGCTGTCTACTTTTCATTCTTTTAGTTGTGTTTACTCTATTTAGTCTCAGTAGATCTAAATAGTCGTTTCAGAAAGCAGACAGACTACTTTGAATGATAATTAACATCCTGTGATCCACATATATGCTTTGCACATTGTACAAAAGAGTATAGTAAAATAATGACCATTTATAGCCAAATTATTTTCTCAGGCTAGCAGCATTTTCTTTGGCATAATGCCAAGAATTCAAGATGTGAAAAAGCCGAGATATTTTTCATGTTGGGGTGTCGTTAAACATTCATTCATTTATTCATCCATTCAAGATGTGAAAATAACTTTTATGTTCTGTCTTCAGGACCCCCTGGTGTATACGACGCTGGATGAAGCATTTGCATCAGTATTGCAGTATATGTCGGCGACAACACGACAGTGCAAGGTTTGTGGAATGAGGGGGTCAACTTGACTTTGATTTTTACCTAAATAACCAATCGTTCATGGAGTTAATTATATTTGCATAGCGAGAAAGTTACCTAACTGTAACAGACTAGTACCACATTTAAAAGGACAGTCTTAAGTTTACAACCACTGTAAAATGTTTCCGACCAATAGAGCCTTTTTAATGGCGTAACATAGAAATTGAATACATTTTCTTATATATAGAATATCAGTGTCTGTATTTATAAGGTGTTTGTTGTTGTTAATGCTTATAGTAGCCCAAACAATATTTTACCTCCCAATAATTTTGTATGTACGGAAAATATATATCACAAATTAAAGTAAAAACTGAGTGCTACCAACATTAGTATACGACCACAAACACATTCAATATACAGACTGGTATTCTAAACACTTATGTATTGTGATTGGTAGAGTAAACATGTATTTAGTATGAAATAGTACTGTAGTCGCCAAGAAGACTATTATTGCAAACCTCTTACAATGGCTGCAAACTCGGGACAGTCCTTTTAATTTCGTCAAATGTTTTTTAGAACAATTCATTTTTCAACGAGGTAGTATTTTTTAATTGACTATTGATTTGCTGCATGTCAGCAAATAGGGAATTGTCAAATACATGTACATGAATACTGTAGGTGATCCTCAAGTGTATAGCTTTTAATTTATGAACATGACTGTTCAGCATGTAAGTGATTGGCAGGCTTCGCATTCATTTAAAGTAACATAACCGACATGAAAACAGAACATTGGTTTGCATAAAATATTGTACCCTTTAATGTCTTTCCTTTAAACGGTCAAACTTCTTTAGATAATTTTGTGCTGTAAACTGAAATCTCATTAAAACATTATTTTATAATGCCCAACTTACATTGGCAAAACAAGATATAGTGAGGCATATTGTTTGCAAAAAGTTTAGTTTTTACCTGAGGTAAACATTTAGATTTGTTTTCTTTTCAGAGGTTTTACAAAACGTCTTCCCAGTGCAAGTCTCAGTATGATGATCTTCACTGCAGGAGATTTCACAATCCAGAAAATGTGTTCAAAAACAAGGGAAACCCTGTGAGTTGTTTACTATCCTAGTCTTTGTGCATGTTGTCGATTAAAACTAATATGCTACACACATCAACTTGAAAAAACAAGGAAAGTCATAGATTATAGAGAGCCCTTTAGGATATTACTGTATTGATACCATCTAAATTTATATGCTAAGGGAGTTAAAAATTACTAATCTTGAAATAGACTCAGGGGAATGGTGCCGTGTTTAACAAATGTTTAAGAAAGTCGCTAGCTCTCACAGAAGCCCAGTAAAATAGTTGATAATTTCCATAAGCCCATGCCACAAATTGACTGGGGAGTGAGATTGATAACTCCTTAACGGAGATTTGGACCGCGACAGACACGCCTGAAACCGTAGTGGTATATGGACATGTTAAAAATACTCACCACTCACTCACCCTTTAATGACCAGTCCGATGTTAGCTTCAAGTTACTTTAAGCTGGTTCCTATGCTCAGCTGGTGTAAATATATCAGGGTTTGCATGCATCCTGGAGAACCCTGGAAAGTCTTGTACTTTTATTTTCAACCTGGAATGTGCTTAAAACTCCTGGGGAAAATTAATTAACCCCCTGGAAAGTCCTGGAATGTTATTATTTTAGAATATATTTTTTTCATTTAATAATAATTATTTGGAAAATATATTTCTAAATAATCTGGCTCCAAACTATATTCTTCACACAACAGTAATTATAAGAGGTCAACTGCCATTGGCCAACTGTTAAAATATATACACTGTAAGATTGTTTATTTTTATTTAACGACGCACTCAACACATTTTAATTACGGTTATGTCGGACATATGGTTATGTCGAGAAAAAACCCAGTGGTTA
This sequence comes from Dracogyra subfuscus, assembly GCA_016106625.1. Taxonomy (NCBI): domain Eukaryota; kingdom Metazoa; phylum Mollusca; class Gastropoda; order Neomphalida; family Peltospiridae; genus Dracogyra; species Dracogyra subfuscus. The sequence goes on along the minus strand of JAECMU010027147.1, from coordinate 11,279 downwards.
GCTGACGGGGATCGATCCTAGACCGACCGCGCTTCAGGCGGGCACTGTAACACTGTAAGAAGGCGTGGACATAAAGGAACACAACTTGTGATTGGTAGAATAAATTATGTAACTGTTGGCAGATTTCTTCTGATGTTTGTGAGTTCGAAACTACTGTCAAAGATAAATAATTTAGTAGATAGCTGTCACCAGCGCCTTCCAACACAACAAATACTCCTAAAGCTATGTCTGCTGTGCTTCTGTTCAGCGAGATTCATGCAAAAGTTGAGAACTTGTAATTGACACATATTCTTTTCATCTCCATTGAAATCTTGGACGACTCAATACACAGCAAAGCGGTATCCACATGCCACGGCATGTCAACGAAGCTACCAATTAACTAAATAAGCAATCATTATAGGGTGAGATTTAATTGGTTGTGATATACATTGGTGGTGATACAGAGTCCACTTCAAGAGATTATTGCTGTGCTATCAATGAACGGGTATAATTCCATTAAATTTCGTATTTGGAACACGATGTCACTAATGAGTTTAAAATAATGATTAACGAAAATAAAACATGATTTAATGTAATTTTGTTATTACTAATATTAGGTACAAAACCACAAATGAATTAATGTACATGTACTGTGTAGTACTGACCTATAAACCTAATACCATAAATGTATTAATTAATGTTATAGACATTTTGTGACTTAATTTGAAAAAATACCGGTATTTAAACATTACTCTCTTTTTTTTTGTCTTCTTAATTTTGGGTAGAAGAGTGACTTTTTTTTAATTTTAACAAAAAATCTGGATAGTATAAAAACATACAATTTTATTTATTTTTATATAACAACACCCCAGTACATTGTTTATGTATTGTTTGCTTATTTGTAAGTGAATTACAAAGTCTTTTTAAGAATAATAATACTTTGATGGATTATTATTCTGTTAGTGTTTTAGATCTCATGAATTTGGGTACAACTGGGTTGTGGGTTTTTTGTCTCTTCTGAGCACTCTTAGATCTTGTTAACAGCATGTTATTAATAGCTGGTAAAGATGTTGCTGAAATACATTTCAGGTTATATCAGTCAAATTAAGCTTAATATTTTACTGGTATTCAGGTAAAAATATTTTGAGATTAGCATGAAACGTTGTTTATACTCAATTTTGGCTTGCTTGTTTTGGCATATATATTTTGTACACAATGTTTATCACCTTATCTATATAAAGTTATACAATTCTGAATGTTAAAAAAAATAATTGAATGCCTAAAAAAAAAAAAAAATCACAATGTGGTTAGATATGTATTATGGCTATGGGATGTTTTGCTGTAAGATCCAGCATTGAAACACAGATGCATGCACACCCGCAGTAAAACAAATACGTACACCACAATAAAAATTTTTATTGATATACCGGGAGTATACAGATTAGGTCTAGCTTATGTTTGAGACATGACAACCACTGAATAAACAGTTTACTGGGGTGTCGTTAAAGGGACATACCCTAGTTTTTAAACACTTAAGACATAGTTTTGACTATTAGAGGCGTTTTTTGATAACTGAAATCATACTTTACTTAAATTTTATTGTGTAAAGTATCCATTTCTGCACATTCAAAGTGTTTTTGGTCATCCTGATGTTTTTTAATATCACAAAATGCATTTCTCATATTTTTAAAAAGGCACGTGCCTCTGAGAAGTAACAGTTATGTACTCAAGTTTTATTCTATTTTAGAGGGTATTTTACCATTTCAAAGTCAAAGACTCATGTTTCACTCAATTGTAACTTTATCAAAATGTGTTACAGGTTTGTAAATTAAATTAAACTAAACTTAATGTTAATTTCCATGAACTGAAACTAGGGTATGTCCCTTTAAATAGAAATTTTCCAGGTAATGTATTCATACTCCTGGGAAAATGCAAAAATGGTGCTTAAAAGTCCTGAAAAATTAAAATGTTTGAAGTGTATGGACCCTGTATATAGTCAAACTGAAATATGTTTGTACTTGAGGTGCAATCTTAAAGTTGAAACTGTCACATTTCACTATCTTTTACATGAATGCAGCAAAAAGCATCTATTTAAAACAAAATATCAGTAACATTATCTCACATAGTGTCACTGTATGTATAATGAACTCCAAATTACACTTCCTACATAATTGAAATGTGTTGCTTTTGTATAGTCGTTCATCTTTTTGTTTTACTGATTAAACATTTCTTATAATGTTGATTTACTTTGTTTAGTTGCAGAGATCCGAAGATGTTCACATTGTAGTTAACCCAGGAACCTATGCCGTCAGCTCTGGAATCTGGGGAACAGGACATCAGCAGACACATGTTGTTCATGTCAAGGATGGCAACTCTGTGGACGTTGATTTTGTTCTTTGACCGTTTCAAACATACATTACTGCTGTTCATTGTGATCAAAAGTAGGAGGCTGTGTAGAAAACAAATACTGAGCAAGAAGAGCGTGGAAGTGATGGCAGAAGCAACTTACAAATTGCTGCTTACTAAAGAACACACTTTACATATGAACATGTTGGAGCTCTACATTAACTTGTCCTATAGGACTAGTGCCTCCCCAAATATTTATTTTACTTTTCGAAGAGTTGAATAGCAAAACATTTGCTCAGTTAAAACACTATTTTCAGGATATTAGATAATAGAATATGCAACTTGCCCTACCCCCAAAACACGTATACTGGGCAAGTGTTATGTAGAGCTCTGGTTAAATGTACTGTGATATTACTGTTTGGTCAGCTCTTCATTGTCTGTAGTGCATGACAAGAACTGCTTTAGTGGTGAGAAACCTTCACAGATATGCAATATCCCTTTAAAAACATCAGTTATGGTAGTGTTTTACATATTTGAGCAGATAGCAGGATCTTTCTGTAATTTGTACATTGGGATTAGCTTCTGTGCAATACATCTCTGGTATTTAAAAATATTTTGCAATATGTTTTATAATGTATTTATTAAAATTTGTATAACACATTTTATAAAATTTACAGACAAGTATAATAATGAATTAATTCATAGATTAAATAAATCCCACTCGCCCAAAATAATTTTGATAGATATAAAACAAATTGGTACTCTCATGAACATGGGGTGGGGAAGCTATGTGGTTTTCTGCAATAATACTGCTTAAAACTCCACACCAAGATGCCTATAGAAAGGGTAGTTGAAGCTGTGTGGGTGAGCGGATTAATAATAATAATGGTGACCTTTTATTATTTCACGATTTATTAAAACACTCGATTATGTTACATAATAAGCTTCAGAGAACTATTATAAGTAATTATGACTATTTATGCATGAGAAATTGTAATGTTATTATAAAATATATTATTATTATTTATGTACTTGCTGTATTGCTATAGAAATACTTGATATATTCTGATTCATGATTTAAATGTGTTTTTGTAATAAAACTGTTACTTTTTAAAAACAAAATTGTTTACTTTTTGTCTCGGAATGACATGGTCAAAAGGAGAGATAGAGGTATTACTGATCTTATGGTTGTGTCAACTTTTGGGTTTAGGTCCATTTAGTTTTCACAAAGTCCAAGATAAGTAAAACTTCACACCCAATAGTAAAAGTTTGTTTTATTTAACAGTGCCACTAGAGCACATTGATTTTTTTTTATCTTATCAGCTATTGGACGTCAAACATGGTCATTCTGATTGTTTAAAGAGGAAACCCTCTGTTGCCACATAGGCTACTCTTTTACGATAGGCAGCAAGGGATCTTTTATGTGCTTCCCACCATGTCCTTTGTTGAACCAGTTATGGATCACTGGTCGGTGCAAATG
>JAECMU010027146.1:0-11306 GCA_016106625.1 Dracogyra subfuscus | reverse complement strand
ACATTATGAAAAGGCACTATTGAAACATTACACATGGTTCACATGGATCATAATATAATAGTGCTACAACAGGGACACTGGCATAATAATAATAATTTTAAAAAACCTAAATAAATCTGTAAAAACCCAAAAAAATCCTAAATAAAAGGGGCACTTCTCAAATTTGAGGGGGGTCAGGACCCCTTGGACCCCTCCCCTAGATCCGCCCCAGCACTTCGTGGGACAAGGTCGGTATATCTTTATGTTAATTACGCACTGCCTTTATACTATAGTATTCTTGTATTAATTTGATTGGTAACTGTTTGACATACTACCCAAAGAAACTTACTCAAATGGATGTGTAATTACCATTTGAAAATTTTGCGTATTATATCAAAATGAAAAATGAAATTATACCCCAATATAGGTCATACAACCACATATTCACACAGACACACTCGCACGCACGTGCTCATGTCATGATTAAATCATTTCCCTACGTATTTAGTTGAACACAGAAATGCTGCGGAAAGGGAGAATTAAAAAAAGGAAAGAACATTTTCAGAGTATTGAACTTTCATTAATCATAATGACATAGACTGTCATTCTCAGGTCACCATATCTTTGTGAGAATTATTTAGAATGATAGAACAGACAAGTGAAGCAGTGTATTTAAAATATTATTTCAAGTGGTGTTATTTTTTACTATACAGGTTGGTATAAAGTTTAAACACAGGACCACTGTCTATTACATTTAGAAGATTAAAAGTTTCTATTTTACAAGAATTATTTGAATTATTATCCAAGTAGTAGTTAGTATGCAGATATGCTTATGAATGTATCAGTCATAGAGTAATAATCAGTGACTCACCCATTCCCTTATGGAATAGTCCTAGGCCTTCAGTAGTAACATTACATTTGGTAATAATATGGGATAATTTGATAGAAAATAAAGTTGCCTTCGTGCCTCTTTTATGAAGGAAAAATTTGCCTTGGTGCCCCTCCAACTTGCCTTGGTGCCCCAATTTTTGTTCTTGACACGAAGGCAACATTTACCGTGCACCCCAAAATTTAAAATTCGATGCCTGCAAGTTTGCTATGACAGTTAAGTGCAAATACATTTTGCAACGGCACTACGGTGGCAATTTTAAAGAAAAGATTAATGCTGTCAAAATTATTCATATACTGTAATAATATGCTAAAACATAACATCTCAACTTTACTTTCGTAAGCTTCTATACTGGAATAAACCAATTTATAGTTAATTAAGGAAACTGGGGTATACCTCACGATAATAAATTTATGCTTTTTTTCTGGGATCTGTAATTGGACCGAGTTAAGAGAGAAAAGCCTACAGACTTTTCACCACTCACAGATTTGCGACGGCAATGAAATGCTGTCGCAAATCAAGTTTGCGATAGCTTTTATGATGGCATTGCCGATTGCCGCCGTGAATTTCGAGGGCTGCCACCCCCACCTTTCCTGTTCTGGACGGGGGAGCTGGCCGAGGCCGGTACCTGTGTCCAAGACAGCCATGCGCTAAATTAATGAAACCAGAATTTAATGTTTTCCAGATATTTTGCCAATTTATGCTTTCATTAAAGGCTATGTTCCACCTGGTTTTAAATGATGCGTCTTTGTAAGTTCTTAATAGCAAGACTGAGTATATGTCTTTCGTTTTTTGTGCATGTCACCACTTTTTTTATATCACCTACGTTGACACAAAAGATGCCATCCAAGTCACCATCAAAGGGATCTTTATTTTGTAACGTTCATAGTAATGTCATAGAGAAGTTTTTATTTTTTGAATTTTTGGTTCCCAATTATCGGCCGAAACAGATTGTTACCAAAATAAAAGCCTAATTTTTGTTTTTTCATTTGTCCATCTTATATCAAGAGGTGTATCTTTCTCGTACCTAAGTCTCCCCATTAGGAAACCAGTGGTTTTCTGAAGGTTGACTTTGGCTCCAGAAGCACGTTCGTATGTATTTAATACTTTAAACAAGCATTTAACTGAGTCTTAAGTCTAATAATGTCACGTTACCGTCATCCGAGTATCCCACCCATTTACTATCAAAGCCATCTGGTAAAGTTGTTCCATTAATTTTGGTATCCTCCTGAACAGCTTCCGCCAAAGTTTCTGCTACTAAAATATATAAAACTGTGATGATCGGGCATCCCTGTCTAATTCCACGAGATAAGTTGAAATAGCTTAAAATATGTCTATTGACTTTTACCGCAGATTGAATATCTGTGTAACAAGTCTTAATCATTTTAATAAAATTAGGTCCAAAATTTAAAATTTTGAGAACTTTAAATAGAAAATCCCACTCAACTCTATCGTACGCTTTTGTTTGATCTAAGAAAAGAATTAACCCCGGTAAATTTTCACGATTAACATATTCTATTAAGTCTCTTAACTGAACATTTTTGTTTTGGGTGAATAATTTATGGTAAAAATTATCTAATTCTACTGGCCAAAACTTCTGTAATAATGTTATAATCAGTTCAATAATGAAATCGGGCGCCAATTTTTAAACAGTTGTTTTTCATTGCCTTTCCAAATTAAAACGATTACATAGTGCCTCATGGTGAAAGTTAACTTTTCTTTACTAATGGCATCATCAATTACATCGATACCAGTAGATTCCGGTAGAATTCTGCAGACAAACCATCACAGCCGGGCAATTTATCATTGGCAAAAGATTTAACAGCTGATGAAACTTCATCAAGAGTTATTTCCCTTCACATGCGTCTGTCTTGATCGTTTAGCGTCTTTGTCATTTTATTTAATAAATAGTTTTGTGCCGAATTGTCTGTCATTTCAGAAGTGTATAAGGTTTTGTAAAATTTAGTTGTTTCTTCAAAATTTTCCATCTTCAGTTATTAATGATTCCATAAATTTATTGTTTGCTTTTTGTTTTTCAAGATTCACAAAGTATGTTGTGCATCTTCCGCCTTGTTCAATTTCATCGACCTTGGCCCTAATCCTAGCACCCTGAATGTATTTGTTCAAAACTTTTTATTCTATTTTATTTTGTACATTTAATAATTCAGAGTAATCGTCCAAATGTCCTAACTCATCTAGTTGTGTTAAACAGATTTCATCCTGTTTTAAGTTATATATGTACATCCTTTCAGTCTTGCGTTTCTGTTTATTTTTATGTTACCCATATCCCACCATAATAAAAGATCACTATAATCCCCCCCTTTTTTTTTCCAGGTCTGCCAAAATTCATTTATTAGATTTACGTAGTTTTTGTCTTTTAGAACGCTGTTGTTAAAAGCCCTTAGTCTGGGTCCGTTGTTATTTCTGTCAAAGGTGAACGTCCCAAACAAGCTTGTGATCAGTGTATACACACTGAGTTACACCCGCTTCTTTCAGGCCATTAATAAACTGCCTTGAGATTCAGATTCGGTCTATATGTGTCTGTAAATGCAGTCTTTGCCATGAAAGGGCGAGCGATCGCTCGCGCTCACCTCCACACACGTCTCAAATATTTAAGACGAGCGGCGTATCGATCACCTTAAATTTTATCTATGATTTTTTTTTTAAATTAAATTGAAGATAGAAAAAACATACTCACAAGTAATTACTCACCTGAACTACGTATGAAAATCAGACTGAACAAAGGTCTCAGAAATGTACGCGCAATAGGGATCGATAACTTAACGTTATACAGTAATACATGGTACATTTGTACAAACATATTTAATAAGGAGAGCGATTGCTCGCCTGGCTCAATTACGGAGAGTGATCTACAGCTCGTCTTGATTTTACTCACAGCGAAGACTGTAAATGTGTTTAACTCCTACTGTGCCCCTTAGCTCCTGCTTCTGAGATCCTGTCTGGTTGAGCTAGGTCCGGTCAGGTCATAGGGTTTAACATGCACATTCAGAGCAAGCTGTTGTAGCGCATGCAGGTTGAGCTGACATTGTCCATACAGTTGAAGTCACCACAGAGAATGTGGCTAGTCACGGTCCGTTGGTCATCTGTCATAATAAAGTAATCTATACACAGCTTGTGATGAACTCGGCCCTTTGGCATGCAGGGCTTTAGATTGCATTAAAGTCAGACCTGTCAACCTTTAGTCAAGAGAAAGCAGGAGATGTGTGTTCAAAAAGCAGGAGATTTTGTCAAAAAGCAGATTTTTTAAATTCACACAATTTAACCCCAAAATCGCAAGATTAAAAAAAAAAAAAATTATTACAAGTTATATGAATACTATATAAGGTCATATATATCTTGGCATTAAAAAAACAACATCAATTAAAATAATATATATATAATTTTATTTTTAAGTTTAAATATTATGATTTAATACATATTTAAAAAATATTTTTTAAAAATGTATCCAAAAAATTTAAGAACATGAACAAGAAATATTTTTTTTTTTAATAAATACATTTACGGTATTACTTACAGCCTTACAGGTTGCATTACATTATAATTTGTGGTTAGTGTACCTAAGCACCAAATACAAATTTATATAAATCTTTTAAATTAATAATCAGTTTTTGCTATAATGAGGAACGGTGGCGTGGTACTTATTTAAAATCATTATAATGATGCAATAAACATTGTATTTTCATTAATCACAAGTAAAACCTCATTACGGACATCGTGTGAAATATACCGGAATTATAGTCATTTCCGTGAGTAACTTTATGTCAATGTCAAAGAACATTTTTGTTAATTGTACAAAAATAATTTCTTGAAGTGTACCTATAACCATCATTTTACTGCACAAACATACAAAATTAACTGACACATGTATTTTTATACAGCTAATTGGTCTTTTAGTTGTCTTGCTGTGACATGTGATTTTAACATGCATTGTGTGTATCGTTGTGTCAAATTGGGAGTCAGGCAGTTCCGATTCGTCATAGTTGCATTATGTAATCCAGTGTGAAGACGTTTTACAATTCAGACGTGTTATTATACCTAAACTGAATAGGTATTTTTATATGGCAACACTGAATATGAATACACAGCCTGTTGGCAGTGTTGAATTAGCGGCAAACAAACATTATAATAAAGTCATTTTATAAACGCCATGTGCTTTTTCGTGAATTTCCGTGATTATCCTTTTAGAATTATTTCCCTTTATTTTGTTTTCGGAAAGGTGACGGTGAAAAAAAAATGTTGTTAATTTTTATTTATTTTTATCGGGAGATTTATTGTTTTGTCGGGAGATTTATTGTTTTGTCGGGAGATCGTAAGAAAGGTTAAAAAAGTGGGAGACTCCCGCGTAAATTGGGAGAGTTGACAGGTCTGTAAAGTCGAGGCGATAAAATACAGATGCCCAAAATAATCATGCCCAAATTAAGTATAAACATACTGACCTCAAAATATCTCACCTCAAAACCAATTAAATATTAAGTTTATTTTCATTAAAACAGCTAGAAATGCATTTCTGAATATTGACAACTCTCCAGTAGCTGTTATAATGATAGTATTAACGTAAAATGACCTTCCTGTACTTAGAAAAAAAAGTCTCCGTTGTGCCCAAATTAGTGAGATCTAAAGCCCTGGGCATGGGTTCACTGGGCAATACAAATTAACTACATTAAAAAGCTGGCTTTTAAATTGGCAAAGTAAACTTAGAACTCGCCCTTCTGCGTCTTAAGAGAATTAATTACTTTTATTTCTAAACGTTTTCTAAATAAGATAGCAACCCACCATTTTCGGCCGATTTTACATGAATTAGTATAGATTGTCCCCTTAAATTTATTTTAATAAATTATTTATATTATCTTTATCATTAAAATGAGTTTCCTGTAAACAGATTATGTTAAATTTAAAATAAGGGCTCGCTTTGTGTCACTATTCACAAAGCCATTCACGTTTAGTGTGCCAATTTTCAAGTGAGTGCTGATAACTGCCAACTGTTAAGCATATAATGATAATGATAATAATAGTAATAATAATTGGAGCAAAACTGACACAACACATGAAACAAATACAACAAATGAAACACATACATATATATATATATATATATATACTGTAAAATACTTTATTTTCGAGGGGTGTAATTTTCGCGCTAAAGAAAAATCACCATGTTCGCGGAATTAATATTTCGCGCATCCTTGATTAAACTTTTTTTCTTTTTTTAACACCACTATTATTTATCAATAAATATTAACTGTCGGTAGGCTACCTTTACATAGGCTTAATTAGTCCTGAATAGTTTATCAATTAAGACTTGGTCTACAAATAAAGACGACCAATTGATCGGCTACCGGATCAAATGATTAGTGTTATAACAGGTAAAGGGTCTCACTGAAATTGGGTAAATGGCCGCTTGTATGCATTATATTATATAACGAGGTGTTAATCTTGGTAATTCAGTATTGTATTGTAATTCATCCACAATGTCTTTACTTCCCCGAAACCCAAAACGCCCAATTTGCCAAATCCATGCGAAAGTAAAACTGAAAACGAGGCAGAAAATACGTCAGTTGACAAGGATGCTCCTAAAACGCGAATGCGTGGTGAAGAAATAAAGGAGGTCTTTCTTAAACGGGTGAGCGATACAGTAAGCAACATTCAAATTCCAGACAAGTTGGTAATTAACTGGGACCAGACTGGAGACAGTGGAGTATCACTCATTTCTGGGGGTGATTGGACCATGGAAGAGAGAGGCGCTAAACAGATGACAATATCGGGTGTTGACGACAAACGACAGATCACGGTTTTGTTGGCGATCACCAAAAGTGGAGACATATTACCACCCCAAGTCATCTACGCTGGAAAAACAGACCGGGTCATCTACAACATTTAATCGGTCACAATCTGTTTGGTTTAATTTTTCACGGGTCCTAAAATTCGCGCTAAAGTATTTTACAGTATATAATACAGTTCACAAAGGGTCCTGTCTCGGAGATTCCCAGGGACACCAAGTCCATTGTTAGCCCTGGCCTTAATGGCTGCAGGGTGGAGTGGTGAACGGGGGCGTGTCCGTGATGTGAAACAAAAAACACATGAAAACACACAATATGTAACACAGTATACACTATATATAATACACACAACACTGGTTCACGTACATTTATATTGGTCACACATTGAAAACACCAAGCCTTGAAATAAGAAATGTTTGTGTACCTGACACAATGTCCTGCACCAATCAATTTGTGCCTGACATAAAAGAAATTGTACCAGTCACAAAACATTGTAAATAAAAATGAAATAAATTATGTTTTATGCTGTTTAATAATTGATATATTTAATTACTAAATAACCAATGCAGCAATTAAAGCAATAGTCACCAAATGATGACATTTATTACTGTTATGTACTTACTAGACTATGGTGCATTAATGTGTTCTCTGGTAAAGCTGTATCATATCCGGCCGCGAGCAACGTGAGTTATAATTTTAGAAATCATGGATTTCAATGGTCATATTCTAACTGGCTTAAGAAACCCATGAAACTGTCGTCACTATTACTTTGTGTTGAACTTTCAGATTCATGATGATCTGACTCCAATTCATAATATTTTTCAATGTCATCAGTGTCTTTTTTTTGTGGTAATATTCTATATTTTTGGTTGCTGAGTGATCTTTAGCATACAAGTGTAACCTCGCCTTTGGTGTTTTCTTCAAACTGTAGCCACAAAGAGGCATTTGTTTCAACGAAATCCTCCTTTTGCCATTTTAGTTTATTGCTAGCTAGCTAGATTTTAAGATATTACTCCGCGGAATATTCGTTTTGGAATTTTGAGGGCACGATTTAATCGGCAGCTACCTGCCGCGGATACTGGGAACAGGGACAGGTGATTTGTCATTATCGGTACCTGCCTGTTCTTTTACAGCAAAGACTGGAGTTATTTTGGTCAGCATCTTTTAATTGTTAACCATGAGGCAATTTTAATTGCAAACTATAAAAGAAAACGCCATAGGAAGTATACACTAAGTATGAAAGGTCAATTAATAATACGCATGACATCACTGTTTACAATGTGAGTTCCTGCAAAATCGAGACTATATAAAATCCTACTGAACGGGTACGCGGACTGTAGATGAACTTTGTGTTGGATTGTCAAGTGCCCCGCGAACCGGTTCAAATCCCACTGGTACACATTTGTGGGGGTTTTCATTTGTAATGAATTATTTTATTTTTTATCAGTGCATTAAGTCTTTAAGTGTATTAGACTCCAAAACAGCCGGCTTTTACTACAACCCGAGCTTCAGACATGGTGACCGGCACATGTGACATTGTTACTGTCAAGCTACAAATTTGTACCGGACAATGACTGTGACTGGCCGCTTATTTCATGGCTTGAAACACACATCTCCACACGAATACACCGTGAAACACAGAATTACTCTAAGGATGAAAGAACACAAGCACAGACAACACCGTTCACGAATCCTCACAGAAACACAATTAGGAACACTGAAAACACACAGAAAAACAAACACACTTATTATAATTATATTTCTCTTCTCTGGTCACATTGCAAAAAAGGGGTGGTCCGGGGGCATGTCCATATCGTCAACGTTGGCTAGGTTAAAGGGGTTAATCGTGAATTAAAGTCTGTGGGCAGTCCCGATGGGGTAGGGTGGAGTCCGCTAGACCTTTGTCTTGGCGGACTTCTGGACCTTACTCCTGGAGGGGGCTGGGGAGGAGAGCGTGTGACACACTTTCTCTGGTGTCAAGTCCTCCACAGATGATGATGGGTCCCTCTTTCTCTCCTTCTTTTCTTTCCTCCTCCTCCTCTCTCCTACTTTCCTCACCTTCTCTATCTTTCACACCTTCTCCTTCCTCCTCTACTGGGTCCGTTACCTTTGGGGCAGCTGTGTCTTATTACTAGGCCCTCCTCCTGGTCTGGGTCGGGTGGCGGGGGGTGCTGTCCTCTTGGGCCTGCCCCCTGCTCGGTACCCTCGGTACCCTCAGTACCTTCAGAAGTGAATTGCCTGGTAGGGCAATCCCATCTGTGATGTCCCTGCTTGCCACAGCTGAAACAAAGTTTGGGCTGATTTTTGTATTTTAACGTTAAACCATTTGTGGTCGCACGTTTGTAGCCTAGTGGGTATGTTTCTCACTATATCGATCTTTAACATGTGTTCAGCCATTTTAACATGGGTGTTTCGCAAAGTGGAGTAGTCGGCTCCTACCACACTACCTCGCCATACTTGCCTAGCAGACAGTTCGCGTAGCTGTTCTCTACCATGAGGGGTAACCCCCCTCAGGCGTACCCACGTCCCCCCTGGGAAACGGGGCAAGATTTCATAGCTCCTTCCTCTTACTGCTAAGTCAGTCTGTTCCAGTCGGTCCCTTAGCTCCTGGGAATCTAGGTGGATTTCTAAGTGTTCCTACCCTTGGGCACGGCAGCAATGAGGTGTCTTAACAACAGACCCCAGGGCCCTGCTGATCTCCCCAGTGAGTAGTAGAGTAAAGCCGAGGGCGTGGAGGTAGAGTGGGTGTTTATACTCACTACCAGGCGGCCCCGACTCAGGCTGTGCAGGTGATTTGTTGTTGCTGATGTTGCTTAGCTCCTCTGCATACATCCTGGTTGGAACGGGAGAAATGGAGATGGGTAACCACAAACTGAAAATATACCAAAAAATGCCAAAAACGCAGACAAACACTGCTCGAATGCAGACAAACACTGCTCGAATACGAATCAACGGCTCACTATCTGTGCCAAAAAAGGCAGTAATACTAGTGCGTTTTGAAAATGCACCCCATGGTTAATAAATAATTATTGTCGGGTTTATACGATGGGTCACAATTCATGCAAACATTATTACTCTTTCCTGTTTTTAAATGTTAGCAGCTATGGGATTTACAGATTATTTGTCCTGAGTTGAATAAAACTTTTGGTTTTGTTTAACGACAAAACCATAGAGCACATTGATAAATTAATTATCGGCTATTGAATGTCAAACATTTGGTAATTTTTACATATATGTAGTCTTTGAGAGGAGACCCACTACATTATTGTATTCATAGCAATGGATCTTTTATATGCAACATCCCACAGACAGAATAGCACATACCACAACCTTTGATATACCAGTCTTGGTGCACTAGCTGGGACGAGAAATATCCCAATGGGGCCACCAGCAGGGATCAATCCTGGAAAAGATCGGCGGGAAGCATAGCCCAGTGGTACAGTGCCCGCCTGATGCGCGGCCGGTCTAGGATCGATCCCCATCAGCTAACCACTGGGGTTTTTTCTCGACATAACCATATGTCCGATGCCAATATAACCGTAATTATAATGTGATGAGTGCGTCATTAAACACACAAAAAAAAAAAAAAAAAAAAAAGACTACATCTCACACCTAATCCATAGAAATGCGCCTTGCAAAATCGGACATGACTTTTCATTTTCTTCTTTAACAGATTTCCTCCTCCGCCACACATTTGTCCGAATGGAGAGCGCCCCACAGCGAGGCTGGGTGAGCCGGCGTCCCGTCTGCTCAAGTCATGGTTCGTTGAACACCAGCAGCATCCATACCCCTCGAAGCGGGAGAAGGAAGGGCTTGCAGCGGTTTCGGGCCTGTCGTTGAGTCAGGTGAAAACGTGGTTCGCCAACACTAGAAGACGATCACGGCTGAAGAATACCTCGACAACTAGTCGAACTGAGAATCCGTGAGTAGTGATGGGCATTTTTGAACAATACCTTAATACTTAGTCGAACTGCGAATCTGAGTAGTGATGGGCATTTTTTAGCAATACCTTAATACCTAGTCGAACTGGGAATCTGCGAGTAGTGATTGGCATTTTTTAAGAATACCTTGACACTAGTCGAACCGGGAATTCGTGAGTAGTGATGGGCATTTTTGAACAATACCTTAATACTTAGTCGAACTGCGAATCTGAGTAGTGATGGGCATTTTTTAGCAATACCTTAATACCTAGTCGAACTGGGAATCTGCGAGTAGTGATTGGCATTTTTTAAGAATACCTTGACAACTAGTCGAACCGGGAATTCGGGAGTAGTGATGGGCATTTTTGAACAATACCTTAATACTTAGTCGAACTGCGAATCTGTGAGTAGTGATGGGCATTTTTTAGCAATACCTTAATACCTAGTCGAACTGGGAATCCGCGAGTAGTGATTGGCATTTTTTAAGAATACCTTGACAACTAATCGAACCGGGAATTTCCCCTGTTATGAGTGACCGCTGGGGTAATAATAATAAGAAAATACCTCTTGAAAAATAACCCTTGTTTTAAAAATCAAAATGGTTGGCACACAAATATTGAGTTATTCAACTACTGAATATATTTCAATGTTAGTTAGGTAATCTGTTCACCGTTTCAAATGATTAAATAGAAGCATTTTGCATGCGTATGTGAGAAATCT
>JAECMU010027141.1:0-11093 GCA_016106625.1 Dracogyra subfuscus | reverse complement strand
CAAAAAAAAGAAGAAAAAAAAAAAAAGTTTTTGGGGAGAAAATAAGCCTACTTTGCCTGTGTGAGAAATATACAATGTATTCGTTTGAAATCAAAATTGCATGTGATACAAAGTCGGCATCGGGTGATACAAAGTCGGCACGGTCTTTAGAAGTCTCCAAAACAACATATTGCACGTTCCCTTTGATGATTTAGCTACATGCACAAAATCATATGCTGTTCGGAAATTAAAGGGACTGCATGTCCTGAGTGTTGAAAGAGTGGTCTGCAGCATCAAATGGATCTATAAATGATTCGCATAATTTCTGTACTTTCCGTTCAGACCCGGAACTTTAAACTCAATGCTTCTGGGAAATCCCATTCGGAACTCCTCGTACATTTCTAGCATAGCGGAATGTGACAAGGTGTTCCGATTGTGGGAAATCCCTATTATCTTTTTATTCAGACTATTGTTTGGTGCCAACAGGTACTCCCTTGTAAAAGAACCCAGGTGCGATGCAGGCCATGGCTGTACCACTGTTTTTGTTCTGTGTGTTATATTTGTTTTAAATGTCCTTCACAGGTGAATTTAAAAAGAGAATCTAGCAACCTTGAACCGTACCACTATTTTTTACAATGTGCGGCCCCTGCAACCGATCGTAGTGTGCTGAAATGTAAATGACAGCTTTCAAGTTGGTCCTAGCATGGAATTGTTTTTAAATATTATTATTTACTTACCTTTTTCTTTCTTTTGGGGGGTGGGGGAGGGAGTATTTATGATAGTAAATTTGAAGAAGAACAGCTACACATACAAAAATATTTCATATTTATGATATTACTTTATCGTTTGATTACCGTAGCCCATTAACATTTTTGTTTGTATGTGCACTACTGGAAATTTTTTTTGTGTAAACACTAAAACCACACGAACGACATATCGGTTGCCTAAAAAATTTAAATTTTATGCCCTGTATATTATTTGTAAAAGATATGTAGCCTTGTTATTTCCAAAACCCTTGTAATTTTCTTTTTCCATAAAAAACTGAAATTATTTACAAAGAATAATGTACATGAAGGCTGGGAAGTATTATACTATGAACAGTATTATAAACAAAAAAGAAAAAGACTTTAAAAACTATCATAAATATATGTAAGTTTTGTGGGGTGTGAATCGACACACTTTTACGGTGAAATGACTTGATACAAATAAAATTTAAGGTGAACAGGATTACAGGCGACATGGTTTGAGGACAAAATGAACTGGAATCATAATTTCCACTAACCCTGAACAAATATTCACTAGCAGGGACGGTAACAGGTCGTTTCGCCCTTATTACTAGTTCAACTACCGGTAAGTCATTTTGAACAGGGTCGATTTGTACCTCTGAGTCTTTTCGCCCCATATTTTGATTCAGTCTAATTTTTAAAAACATTTAAAATAAAAAACATCTATTAATTGATTTTCCCTATATTCATTGCTTTTTAGATGTCACACATTGCAATCTATATTGTGTGTTTATATTTAAGTTATAACATTTACAGATAAAAATAATGTTATAATTTTGTTTATTTCCAATATCATTTACTCAAGCCATATATACAAAATACGTACATATATTAGACTCAGAGTCATACTGTATAATTACTACTGATGTGCTGTGGTTTCTTATTCAGGGGTTTCCCCAGGGCTGTTAGGCGTAGTGGCCCGCTATCCCTTGGTCGATAAAGTAAGCGCTTTGACAGTGCATAAGCGCCTTACGTCAAAAGCCGCTACACCTTGATTTCAAGTGCTTTAGAAAACAATTACCACGAGTACGAGCGTGCCAGTTGATTACCTTGATTGCAACAGAATCTTTAGCACACCTAATCACTACGATCTGTAAACAAACTTCCTCATTACCTAACAATGGACGGTCGCTCGAGTCAGCTGACACCCACGTGTCAAGAGGCTTCATTGTGGACATTGAACAATACGATTACACAAAAGTAAATCTTGATGTAAATTTGTAGAAAAACAATAGTTGTTTGCATCAATGAATATCATTTATTTCCTTTGTCTTTGTTAATTTTGTACCTATGGTCGAGAGATCGCAATCGCAGAAAACGAACATGCAGTATTTATACAAATTGCAGTTAAACGTACACTGAATTAGTTTACAATAATCATAGTTGTTACATAATGTTAGATATATATATTTGTTAGACTGTGAGGTGATATTTAATAAGTTAGCTGGATTTTAAAAAGACCGTAAATTTTAATTTTATTATCCGATTTAAAAAAAATTATTATTTTATTTTTTATTTTATATATATATATATATATATATATATATATATATATATATATATATATAAATGGAATATACTGTGAAGTCGGCATTCTTAGCCTAGGTATTTTACAAGCAGAAATCACAACTAGCATTTAACACAACGCTGAAATAACAGTAATAACATCACACAAATTATGAACTTATTGGGGGGTGCGGAATTGATGGGTTACTTTAAAAAAAAAAAGCATCATTAGCTGGATTGAAGGCAAACACTTAATAGTTTTTAACCCACTACCCAACTTACTTTGGCGTCATTTGTGTTATACTGATGCTAAAAATGTAAGCGCCTTAAAAAAAATCCTGGGGAAAGGCCTGCTTATTAAATATGGCTTGCGGTTAACTCGTATGGAAAACTTACTCGTATGGAGAAAATGCAGTGAACTCGTATGGAAATCCACAAGTGAACTCGTATGGAAATTACAAACTGATATATTCAATACTTGTGTGTAGTTTTATTGACAAAACCTCTAGCCAGACTTATGTGACGAGAAACACAAACTATGCATGCTGCATTGTTTACGGTTTCTGTCGCAGGAAATAAGTCTAATCGTAATGACCTGCGAGATTTGATTGGTTGTTATTCTTTAGGCTAAGAAACTCTTAATAAAAATTTTACATTTATAAAAATTTAATGCACTAAATATTTATATCTATATATTGTAATATCAAGAACTGAAAAGTACACAGTTGTAATGCCCCATACGAGTTCACCGTATTTATTCCATACGAGTTCGTTTTCCATACGTGTTTTCGTTTCATACGAGTTAGTTTCCATACGAAATCACCGCACCACATTAAATATACTACAGCTGAGGTTCAAACACCGAGTATGATATGCGGAGTTCCCTAGCTTCCTCTGACATAAAGTAAACAGGCATTAATATCCAAAGATAGAAAATTACCTAATATTTGGTAATGAATCAGAATAAACAAAAGAAAAAAGACGTCAACATTATAATAAATATACTGTATGTATTTTGGAGGTGAAATGACTTGGTACAAATGAGATTTAGGGCAAACCAACCCTGAGTGAATAGGACTAAGGGTGAAACAATGCAGGGTTTGAAATGATTTTAGGGCAAAACAACCCAGAATCAGCTGGCTATTTATTCAAAACCCCCAGAATTGCCCGGAGACAGTGAACAACACCTGGAGGCCACAACGCGGGACCCAGCTCTATGATGTGCTATTTCCCCAAGCGAGCTCCACTTCCAGTTTATTTTCTTAGATGTCCAGTATCATGAGTATGACTGTCTGCAATTCGCTAGAGGTACTAGTATTACAGTCGAGAGACAGAACTCCTGGATGAAATTACATAATAAAGCTGCACATGGCCTCTGGTGTGTAATGGTAGGCCCACACCACAATCATGGCCATGGTTTCAAGACGTTTCGGCCCCGCTACCACTTCGGCCCTAGTCGTTTCGGCCCCAGACGTTTCGGCACCATGTCAATTTCTGCCCTGGACGTTTCGGCACCCTAACCACAGCTGGTTCTTCTTTCTTTAGGCAAACATGGTATAGTTATGTTACATTAGTTCCATGTTAGGACAAGTTATTTTAAAGACTTCAGCGCATTGTTATTTAATTAAATTAGTTGATATGTTTCAGTCTGGTTTTTTTTTTATGATTTTAAATTTACGATACAGGATTTGTTTGGTCGTTTTTCGTGTGGGTTTTTTCTTTTAAACTTTTTGATTAAATGCTATGTACATGTTGTCACTGTATATTTTGTTTTTTATGCTTAATTTTTACTACATTGTATTTCTTTATTCGAGAATAAAAAGAACTGTAACGATTATGGATTGTAATGCGTCTGTGTTGTCGTTGTTTTCTTTTAAACTTTTTGATTAAATGCTATATACATGTACATGTTGTCACTGTATGTTTATGCTTAATTTTTACTACATTGTATTCGAGAATAAAAAGAACTGTAAAGATTGTGGATTGTAATGCGTCTGTGTTGTCGTTGTTTTCTTTTAAACTTTTTGATTAAATGCTATATACTTGTATGTACATGTTGTCACTGTATGTTTATGCTTAATTTTTACTACATTGTATTTCTGGTGTATTTGAGAATAAAAAGAACTGTAAAGATTGTGGATTGTAATGCGTCTGTGTTGTCGTTGTTTTCTTTTTTTGAACTTTTTGATTAAATGCATATACATGTATGTACATGTTGTCACTGTATGTAAATAATTACTCCATCAACTTTGGTTGTAAGTTAACCCTTTAAAAATGTAGGGATTTTGCTAACCCATTGGTCTAAAGGCTGGTAGGTACAGGGTTCGCATTCTGGTACCGACTTCCAACACACATCTGTCCAGAACAGTGGTTAATTTGTAGAGGAATTATTTTCAATATTGTTCCATCTGCCATGCAATCGTTTGATATGCATTACAGCTTTCACCCCTTTATATTTAGGTTGTTCGAGAGGCAAAAACTCATGCCTATAAATCAGCAGGAGACATTGTCGAGGATGTGTGCAACAGAGAAATCACACCCACCGATTTTAATCTGCCGAAACCAGTTAATCTAAAGAGATCTGCGAACAGAATGCGACAAACGACCCGCCCAAGAGAACCGACTGATTTGGACTTTGAAGTGAATAATAATTTTATTAATAGTACTAGAAAATTATTATGTTTATACATCTGTGTATTACTTCAATATTATTTATATCATAAGGAAAAAAAGTGTAAATTAAGTATATATTTCATTTAGCTTGACAAAGATTTTCTTGAATGCGAAAGTGTATTGAAATCTCTGTAAATTGTTTTTGTTAAATAATAAAGTATATATTTCATTTAGGTTGACAAAGAGTTTCTTGAATGCGAAGATTTTCTAATTGAAGACATACGAGTTGACAACGAACGACATCTGATGTTTGCAACGCCAACACAACTCAGAATTCTGAATGGAGCAAAACGGTGGTATTTAGATGGGACCTTCAAGATAATAAAGGAGCCGTTTATGCAGCTTTTCTCGATCCATGCCTTCATCTCTAAAGAAGATTGCCTGAAGCAAGTACCCTTGGTGTTCGTCATGATGTCGCGAAGGAGGAAACAGGACTACGTTGCTGTGAGTTAATGTTTTGTTAAGATATTAATTGGAAACAATATAAAATATTTACACACACACACACATGCAAGCAAGATAATTTTAAATTTGTGTATATTTTTGCAGGTCTTCGAAAGGTTGAACAAAGTTTTAGACAACCCGAAAGTGCAAGGATTTGTTCTCGACTTCGAGGCAGGTGTGTATGTTAAGTTATTTAGATCCTGTTTGCTAAATTCAGTGTCATTTCAGATTTCTATTTATAAAACGGGTATAATATATAATGTATAATATAAAAATCAGTTGGAAGAAAAGTATTTTGCAATGTTCTATATTTAAAACAAGCTTTGATTTCGTTAAAATGCTGCAAAAAGATAGATTTGGATATCTTCTGTAATGAAGTAACATTGGCATATTAAAGTGTTTTAATTTGTTTTGTTATTTATAAAAGTGTATTTCATTCCAGCTGCTTGGTCTGCAATCCAGTTCGTGTACCCTGGGACACAAGTGAAAGGTTGTTCATTTCACTGGGCGCAGGCGGTGATGAAGAGAGTGGGTCAACTGGGTCTGAGGGCAACATACCTACAGAGACAGGGGACACACTTGCTGATACGAAAAATACTGGCCTTGCCGTTCCTGCCTGCAGATCACATCGTGCCAGCGTTCAACAATCTGCGGGAACACCACCACTGATGAATCTTGTAACGTATTTGGAAAATACGTGGATCCATAACGCCAACTGGACGGTTGCACAGTGGTCAGTGTTTCGCCAGTCCGTCCGAACAAACAACGATGTTGAAGGTAAATATATCATTACGTTACAACATAAAATATCAGAAATGTATTACACTAGACAGATTTTATTATTACAATAACTGTAGAAATGTATGTATTTCAAAATAGATCTACAAATGTAACAATTAATGAGAGGGAGTAATATAATAAAAAATATATACATTGCCCCAATGCAATGCGCCTGTGATGACTTTTATTATTACGAATAAGTATTGGGATATTAATAGCAGGGGTTGAACTTTTCCTAATATAATATAATATTGCAATATTGTTTATTTCCAGGCTGGCATCGACGGATTAATGGGAAGGCCGGACGGGCGAAGGTGCAGTTTTACCTGCTGGTACCACTTCTCAGAAGAGAGTCAAAGACCGTCGGTATCTCCATGCGACAGGTCGAGGAACAGACACTGTCGAGGTACCAGAACAAAACATACAGGCAACTACAAGGGAAGACAGTTGAGCTGTGGGACCTGTATGAAGGCAAACTGCTAAACACATCCGACTTTCTCAGAAACGTAGGAAATCTTTACGCGACCAGCCTGCCCACGACATCCGACACGGAAGACGACAGTATTTGATTATTTGATTTGATATTATCTGTTGTAAATAAATCATGGTTGTTATATGTGTGTTAAAAGTATTTTGTAAAATAAAAGTGTATTTGTGACAACTGTGTTATTTTAATTTGTTATTGAAGAACCTGCCACCTAAGACAGGCCACTTGGACACTATATACACATACTATATGCAAAATGCGATAAACGCCACTCCAAAAACGTTTTATTGCAAACGATGATAACACAAATATATCAACAAAATACTGGGAATGTTTTGAATGGATTTGCGCACTGATTTTAAATATGGCGTTTTGCCATATATAATGCCTGTGTGTGACGGAAATTGGTCATCTAAAGGCACCCTTCACATTAACACAAAATATTACAGTTAGTCTATGCAAAATATAGCAAGCATATCCCCCATATTAAGTATCAATGAATAATAAATTATATATGGTGCCGAAGTGACTTGGGGCCGAAGTGACTTGGGGCCGAAACGTCTGGGGCCGAAGTGGTATGGTGCCGAAACGTCTAGGGCCGAACCTGCACCGGGGCCGAAACGTCCTAATACCCAATTGAAATAGCGGTTCTTTGGTGTTGGTTATAGACACCTGGTTTAAAAAGAAAGACACATTTTATTTAACGGCACTCAACACACTGGTCTCGGTGGCGTCGTGGTTAGGCCATCGGTCTACAGGCTGGTAGGTACTGGGTTCGGATCCCAGTCGTGGCATGGGATTTTTAATACAGATACCGACTCCAAACCCTAAGTGAGTGCTCCGCAAAGCTCAGTGGGTAGGTGTAAACCACTTGAACCGACCAGTGGTCCATCACTGGTTCAACAAAGGCCATGGTTTGTGCTATCCTGCCTGTGGGAAGCGCAAATAAAATATCCCTGGCTGCTATTCGGAAAGAGTAGCCCATTAAGTGGCAATAACGGGTTTCCTCTCAAAATCTGTGTGGTCCTTAACCATATGTCTGACGCCATATAACCGTAAATAAAATGTATTGAATTCTGTTGATCATACAGTTGTTATTGTTTTGTTTGTAGTCATTTTTGTTGCTTGAATTTATGATTTACTTATAAAAAAAACCCCGTCAACTTTCAAATTTCACTTCTAACCCCAATCGTCCTTCAAGGTCTTTGATGGTCATAAAACCTACTGTAATACTGAACTACCGGTTATAATGTTTGCCCAATTAATTCCCTATTAGAATATAACCATTCCCCATAGCAATTTTGGCAGTTGTAAATTATTATTAGATTTCCCCTACTTTGTTTTTAAGAGTATACATTTTAGTATATTACCATACTATGTATGTATAACTTGCATTTATCTTGCTTTTCACTATGGTTTTCCAATAACGTGTGGAGGGTTTATGTACCTGTGTGTGTGTGTGTGTGTATGTGTGTGTGTGTGTGTGTGTGCGTGTGCGTGCGCGCGCGTATGCATGCCGCATGTAAAGATGGTTGATATAAAAATACTTTTAAAAATAGAAAAGAAATCCACACAGCATACTGATAGCGGTTGATTATTAAAGGGACATTCCTGAGTTTACTGCAATTTTTAAGATGTTATCGCCTAACAGAGACTTTCTAACGATTGTAATTACATATTAAATATATTTATCTGCATAAAATATTAGTGGTTGTATATTAAACGCGTTTCTGGTCGTTCTAATATTTATACTAGGTTAAATTTCATTTTATTTCCTAAAATTTTTTTTTTTCGTACGTACGAAATTATTGTAAGACAAAATCCAGTTTGGTCTTCTTTCAAATATTAAGACGATCAAAAACACGTGGAATATACAGACACTGATATTCTAAACAAGAAAAATATATTTAATATGTAAGTTTAATCGTAGAAATATTTATATTAGTCGTAAATATCTTACAATTGATCAAACTCAGAAATGTCCCTTTAACCGATTAGGTGTTAATCTGAGCGCCATGGTCGTAAGTTGGTCGGAATTACAACGCAATCATCGAGTTGGCCAACTTCGTTGTGACATTTGACAGTTTAAGCTAGCATTAAAGAAGAAAACAACTAGTTAAGAATTAATAATTTAATAACAAATTCCACATGTTTTTTATGCTCATATTGTTTTGTTTTAATTTTAATTTTATTTATTTATTATTATTATTATTTATTTTTAAAAATTAGAATAGATATCTATATTTAGTCTGTTTAGGATTCGTTGGTTGGCTGTACTTAAAATTATAATTAGTTCTTTTCTTATTTCTTTCTCAGATGAGAGGAAACTTTACTAGCGCCTGTTCGTCATCGCTTGTAATGCTGACCGACGGTGACGTCATCCAGCGGTAAGACACGTCACAGATTGGCAGATTGTCCACTTCGTTCAGAATCGGCTCGTTCCCTATATATGGCAGCATACTCTCGTCCATTCCCGTAGACCCATCGTAAAAATTGTAGAGCTGCTTCACCTTTCGCTCATCGAGCCGGTTGCCTACGGACATCCTCTGCAGCGTAAACGAGTCGGTCATGAGTTGCGAGTCGGAACTGGGGCTGTGTATTTCCTGTTTGGAATCGCTAGCAGTGGGAGTATTTTTCCGAGGACTGCTCGAGGAGAAAACGTCGTGTACAGAATAACTGTTAAATCGGACACGATTTCGTCTTGGACTTGTGCTAATTGTTTTAAAGTCGCTAACGGAATTGCTCTGTAGGATGAAACTGCCACCCGAAAGTCTGTCCAGCTTCGGAGATGTCAGCTCCAAATCCAGTTCAGGCTCCGTTTGATCGGAAAGGCTGTGGTGTGGTAGGTATTTCCTTTCAGACGAAGGCAGGCTGTCGTATTGTAACAGCCCAGTTTCGCTTGGTGAGCACTTTGCTGGCACGATGCTGCCTTCTGATCTGCAATCTGTTAACGACTTTGGCCTGGTAGGTTTGCTTTCACTAATTGATATGTACCGTTGACTCAGTTTTCCTGCCGAGCGGGTATTTAGTTTCTTAGATGTTGCGCTGATACCCAGTTTAGAACCCATTTCCTTATAAGAGGCATCGTGTATTCCTGTTTTTCTTGTATACACGCTTTCCAGTTTCCTCGAATAATTCTCCCTCGTCGCATCGCCAGGGGGAAAGCTGTCGTGAGATAAACTGCCCAGTTTCGTAGACTTTGATGCAGAACGTCCTTTACAATAAGCACTCTGTGGGGACGCGTTGCCGACAAAGAGACCATCCAGACAGCGAAGATACGATCCAGCACGTTTAGCGTTGGTGCTTTCGCCGGCAGCTCCTCGTCTGACTGCGACATATTGTTTTGCGTCTGCGATGCTTTTCTGCGTGTAGCCGTTCTTGCAGTCTGCAACCAGCCTGCTGTAGACTCTGGTCGTTTTGCTGATCTGTAGATTCTCGCATTTCCTCTGTCCCGCGACTCTCGGGATGCACGGGATGCTTGACGCCGAGTGGGACACAGACAGGATCTTCAACAGTCCTCCGACTGGCGCTATGGAGCCCGTGCCCTGCCTCTGTCTGCTGTTAACGGCCAGGCTTCTTCTCTTCGTCGCCGCTCTCTCCTCCTTCATCTTCTCGCTTCTCATCCTGCAGATGGAGATCGGACTCCTGAACCGTTGTAGATTTATCTCCACGGACTCGTTGATTGCCGTCTGCCTGCTATCCGTGCCCTCTCCTGACGTCCAGGTTGAAGGTTCTTTACGGGGATCTACTCGCAGTCCCTGCCGATTGGAACCTGGTTTTGACAGTGGTTGTCCTTTAGGGTGATCCGCGCGCGGTCCCTGCCGATTGTGACCTGGTTTTGATGGTGATTGTCCTTTACAAGGATCCACTCGCTTACCTCGGCGACTTGGACTTGGACCTTTAGCTGGCTTTCCAGAAGGACCGTTTTGTCTCTGGCTTTCGCTATCGCTCCTCGCGACCCGTTTCGGCTGTCGGACCAGTCTCGAATGCTGCATCAGCAGACGATAGATGCTTTGCGCGTTGCTAATGGACGACAGACGCAGTCGCTCCAACGCATGCGCTAAATCTGGCTTCCCTTGGTAAACGAAATCGTCGCGTTTTTTGGCTAGTCGCTTCAGGTATTCATTGTATTGTCGATATTGGTGCTTGTGATTTTGTTGGTCTTTACTGGAATTCACTGTCGGTTTCTCCATTATCCTGCAAGTAGAGAACAAACCGTGTTTCACATTTAGCTGTATATTCTGAGCTGTGAGACCAGTGAAGATGATACTGAACAAAACGCTAATATTTTAATATATAATATACTATTATCTCTCTGTCTCGGTTAGTGTGTCGTTAACTAAACCATTCCCTTCCTTCCTCTTGCTGTCTGTATCTGTCTCTACTCTCTCTTTCATTCTCTCTATTCCCTCTCCTCCTCCTCCCCCCACCCCTCTCCC
>JAECMU010027127.1:0-15993 GCA_016106625.1 Dracogyra subfuscus | reverse complement strand
GAGAGACATCGTTTGAAGAACTTGAGGTTCAAGTTTAGACATATTAAACAAGCAAAAACAAGTATAAAACTAACCCTTCAGCAGTGACCTCTTTTAAGGACATTAAACAAAACATAGAAAGCACATTATTTTAAAATATCACTACCAGTATTTTTAATTATTACGGGGATGATGTTTGTTTGTTTTATTTGATGACACCATGCACTAGAGAACATTGATATATTAATTTGGGATCGCAGAAGAAGAAGAAGAAGATATATTAATCATTGGCTACTGGATGTCAAACATTAAGGAATTTTAACATATAGTCTTAGAGAGGAAACCATTACATTTTTCTATTAGTAGCAATGGATTTTTAATATGCACCATCCTATAGACAGATAACATATACCACACACTTTGATACAGTCATGGTGCACTGGCTGGAATGAGAAATAGCCCAAGGAGCCCACTGACAGGGATTGATCCCAGACTAACCGCACATCAAGCAAGCACTATACCATTGGGATACATCTTGCCCCCAACATAGGATGAAGCTCAGTGCTAGAGTGCTTGCCCCATATATGGTGTGACACATGATCGATTACCCTTATTGGACTGTACCCCTCCCCCCACTCAGTTCCAAGCAGTGCTCCACAACTGGTACACCAAAGGCCATGATATGTCATCTTGTCTATGAAAAATTAATATAAATAAATCCCTGCATCAAGCTGTTAATCCATAAAAATACAGTCACACCTGCTATGAAAAACACCTTTTATATAACACATTTATGAAGACCACTTCAAACATCCCTTAATTCCAGCTATAAATGCAAGTGTGAGTGGGTGGGTGGGTGGGTGAGTGAGTGTTTAACGGCACTCCAGCACAAAATTATATATCAGCTATTTAATTGGGGGTCAGACAGGTAAGTATATGAATACAATAAATGCATACATGGTAAATGCTTACATTTCTTCCATCTATATAAAACAAAACACCTGATAATAAAGACACAAATTGTTGAATTCTGTAGCAGAATTAATAAATGTAAAATAAATTAAAAATCCACTTTATTTTTATTCTCATTATCAAGTTTTCATTGGAGATTTCTTCTACTTATAAACTTGGGATTTTGCAAAAACAAATTGCACTATGATTACTATAATACTATATTTTTTTCTTTGTTTTAGAAATATGTCGTGGAACATGGGGAACCTGAAATGCGGTCTGGACAACAGGAGAATTTTGAAAGCATTCTGAACTTCTATATGTAAATGTGATCATTCATCGACTCTGTGCACTGACTTCACCGAAATCTACGAAGACAAAATGAGAATTCTAAAAAAACTAGCTTCTACATCTAACTGTGATCATATCATTTCATAAACAACTTGATAGACTTCCATGTTTTGAAAATTTGGGAAAAAATGATTTATAAAATGACGAATGACAATCTCTTTTCAAATGTGAACATAAGTGAAATAGTAAATGTGGTCATATATAAACATGTATAAATAAAACTCTTAATTTTACATTTAAATTATTAAAACATATTCATAAAGGCAAAATTCTTCACAGATTATTAATTATTGTATGTTTTCCAACATGTTGCATACACAATAACAAAAAATTCATAATTCACCTTTCATATACAATAAAATTTTAGATAATTAATCTCCAATGTGTTATGGTTATTCATCTAAATGTGATTCTTTAAAGCAGCATTCCCTGGAATATTTTTATTATTTAAGCATATAGAACCAAAAATCCAATTACGTTTGGTGGATATATAACCCTGCACTCATCATTGGTTTTACTACACTGGCTTATCCAGGTCAAAAACAATGCCAGTATGTCGAAAGTGGGACAATTTTGACAGGCTCCTACCAATCACGGTTTTCATTGGCTTATCACATTTGTGAAATTCCCCAACAAGAGATCACGTGAGATTTCGCAATTTTTTAACAAATTTAACTGTCATATCTTCAAAACATATTTATATCCATAGTGGTGGGGATTTACCTTGAATTTTCGATATTGGCCAGCTGTTGGCATACGCATTTCATGTAAGTGGGTGTTACTAATTACGTACTGGGTAACACTCTTTGGTATAGGAAGAGGGTACTGTATTTGATTTATATAACATTTTTCAAAACTATATATTATTTTTATTCATTACTTCTAAAGACCTAAAAAGGTGTTTTTTGGAAATGTGTGGTCAGTCTAGGATCAATTCCCATCATGTGATATTATGTCTGTCGGATGGTACATATAAATGATCCCTTGCTAAACAAAAACAAAACTCCATTGTAGTGGGTTTCCAAGGCGCATGTGCAGGGATTTCAGTGGGGTTGCGGTTATACTGTGTTGAACAAAGAAGAAAGAAAGAAATGTTTTATTTAACTACGCACTCAACACATTTTAATTACGGTTATATGGCATCAGACATATGGTTAAGGACTACTCAAATAGTGAGAGAGGAAACCCGCTGTCGCCACTTCATGAGCTACTCTTTCCGATAGCAGTAAGTGATTTTTTACATGCACCATCCCACAGACAGGATATCATAGTACATACCACGGCCTTTGATATACCAGTCGTGGTGCACTGGCTGTGACGAGAAAGTGTTGAACAAAGTTTATATCAAACCAGTTTTACCGAAAGACTCTAGTACCATATCTATCACTGAACGTTCTTCATACAGCGCAAGATTTCTCTTTTAATTTTTTGAGACGAACCCTACAATTTAAAATCAGCAAGCGCACATGTTAATTGAAACTGACAACAGACTGTCATTTGTACTTTGCCGAGCTATGGCGACAGAAGGCAACAAATCAAGCGTATAGGCCTATTTTTGACGATCTCTGTTCATAGCGAACACACACAGGTTTTTTAAAAGTGCATTTGAGCATGTATTTCATATTTGTACATGATGTTATAATATGGTAAAATACATTAAAAACAAAATTTGTTTGGAGCAGCAAACCTCAACATGAAAACAATGTGGGGAGTAATTAATTAGTTTTACACAGACTTTGTCACAATTAATAAATTCAACATACAAAACATGTCGAAATTATAAAATAATACAGGCAAACCTGTCCTAGCAGATTATTAATACAGATGCACTCATAATAAGCGGTTACCTGTTTTACACAACCAGCGGCCACAAAAACTGGATCCCCAAGTCGAATAAGTGCAACTGTGCCAGTGTTAAATTATATACATACATACCATACATATATATACATAAAAATAAACGGTGACAAGGTGCAGCAGATTTTCACACTTTTACGGATATTATGCACTTAAATGCCTCTGGGTAATCGGAGTTTGACTGCGGCAGATTATTCTACTAGGACAATACTCGGTGTGGTGAAGTTATTAAATGAAATGAGAAGACAAAACTTACGAGAGAATGAATTCTAACCGGCTTTTCAATTTTGTCTTTATTTCTAAAGGTGGAAAGGTCATTTAAAAAACCCACTATAAACAATTAGCAGTACAAATAAATAAATAAATTTAATTAATTAATTAATTAATTAAAATACAGATTGTAAAAGTTGCACCTGTATTAAGATGACTTATTTTTGCACATTTAATTTTTGGATTAAAAATTAAGTCTCCCTGACCCTGTTGTTAAAAACTTAGCCCTCAATAAAGTTTGAGAAAGAAAGAAAGAAATGTTTTATTTAACGATGCACTCAACACATATTATTTATGGTTATATGGCAACAGACATATGGTTAAGGACCAAACAGATTTTGTGAGGAAACCCGCTGTCGCCACTTCATGGGCTACTCTGTAGATTAATAGCAAGGGATCTTTCATTTATGCTTCTCACAGGCATGATAGCACAAACCATGGCCTTTGTTGAACCAGTTATGGATCACTGGTCAGTACAAGTAGCTTACACCTACCTAATGAGCCAGGGTTTGTAGTCGGTATCTAGATTAAAAATCCTATGCCTCGACTGGGATCCGAACCCAGTACCTACCAGCATGTTGACCAATGGCCTAACCATGACACCACCGTGGCCGGTGTTTGAGAAAGAAGTGACTTCGCTCTATGATTTTGACTGTGCGTGAGGCCTGGTACATGTTATAGCTATATACAATTTGTTTTTTTTAAATATCTGGGATATTTCTTTCTTTATCCAAAATATGTATTAAAAAATAAAAACACAATTTTAATACCGGTACATGTTTATTGGCCCCATCTGCAGCAATACAATAGCACTAAACATAAAATTCCCCATATCCAAAAAAACTGAGAATCATATACATACACTTTGACCAATAAAATTCAAATGTACTTCAAATTTCATTGCTGATATCTTGCGCAGAAATCAGGTACATTTTCATGGAATATTTCTGAAAACATATTAATTAGAAATTTCCATTATGTAAGCAATATCTTCATAATAATGTATCTCATATTTATACAATATAAAAATAATTTAATCACAATTTGACAATGGAAATTTGGCTTGATCATTAATGTGACATGTAAGCATATTCATGATTATGAGAATTTCAGATTCATTCCACAACAAAACAAAACATTAAGCTTCTTGTCCTTAAACGTATGTGGAATTCCCGTAAAAATAACATGCAAGCTCTGTAAATCCTACAAACCGAATTAGTGAAGGCCAACTATAGCCTGTTCAGTTTATTAATTTTTACTTTTATCAGGTGTTGCTTTTTAAAAGAATATATCCTACTATATTTTTAAATGGACAAAACAAGAAGAAAAGATTTACATTTATTAATGCCAGGTTTATATACTGCACATTGTAAAAACAATATGTAAAAACCCAAAACTATTAAAACTCTAATACCGACAACATATTTCATTTGTATTGACATTCAAAGAGATTTTAGATGTGCATTATATTCAGTTAACTTTTCCTGTGAACATTATTACTATTACCACCACTACAACTACTACAATAACAGAAGGTGAACATTACTTGGTAGTTACTTATGTCTAATGCTGACATTTAAACTTCATTTAATGATGCACAAAAAATCAAAATGTTGTACAGAGTTATCACATACAATGTACATGTACAGTAATAAAACAAACAAAAAGACAATCACATAATTACACACCTGAACCTGTTATAAAAAACAAAGAGCAGAGAACTTTTAACTTGTATACAAAGACCATCGCCATACAAAGATGACTTTTATAGGTCTCCTGATTGTCGAATATACTAGTAAATAGGTGGGACTCTATCCTACAACTTGTAATTTTCTGTGTGCCAAAATCAAAATGAGGTAAATATTTGACTAGTCACTTTTTGATTAGGCATCAACATTCTAAAATTAACAAAGATTCATTCTTCAAAATAACTCTAATCATTTATTGTAGAACACAGAAGGGGAATTCTAAACTGCCACTAGTTTTAACTTAACAACATGCCCGTCTTCAACTTATTCTAATCTGACCCTAGTTGCATCCCACTAGTATGTACACAAACTGTCAATTGAGAATTAACTACAGTACAACAAAAAAAATTGGAAATAATTTCAGTTCCATTTGACGTAATTAGAAAAGTAAAACGGTTTTGAAAATAACCCAGAATATGCTATTTTTGTATGTAATTTAAAAATCCTAAATAAATAACTTGTAGTAAATTCCATAGCATGACAAAAGGCGATCCCTGTGGGAAGAACTATAGGTCTATCAACAATATAAGGGTATACTGCAGATAATTCTTCGTCGACCACAAACCTGTATCAATTTGACCAAAACAGTACCACTGAAATATTGCTACTTTCAGTATAATATTAATATATGTATATGGCAGCACAGTATGAGTAGAATATTATTAGTATGTACAGTTTATTTCATGCATACCAAACACCAAAAGAAATGTGAATATAATTTTCAGTTAAAACCTTAAGTTTTGGTTTGTTTTTTAAATAGGGATCGACACATATTGAGAAAGAAAGAAAGAAGTGTTTTATTTAAAGACGCACTCACATTTTATTTATGGTTATATGGCGTCAGACATATGGTTAAGGACCACACAGATTTTGAGAGGAAACCCACTGTCGCCACTTCATGGGCTACTCTTTCCGATTAACAGCAAGGGATCTTTTATTTGCGCTTCCCACAGGCAGGATAGCACAAATCATGGCCTTTATTACACCAGTTATGGATCACTGGTCGGTGCAAGTGGTTTACACCTACCCATTGAGCCTTGCGGAGCACTCACTCAGGGTTTGGAGTCGGTATCTGGATTAAAAATCCCAAGCCTCAACTGGGATCTGAACACAGTACCTACCAGCCAGCCATATTGAGATTCAGAAGATGATATACTGTTCATCATTTCACAGAATTGAGCATTTGTAATCATAACCCCGACTTGTGTTTCTTTTGGTGTTTAGTATACATGTATATTAAATATGTTATTATGAGATCAGTATAGTGAGGCACTAAAGAATGCAACTGGGGTAAAATCACATAACAAGTTCTAACTGTAGGATATTATTATATGGAACTAACACAGCACATGGTTATAGCAGTATCTAATGCAAAGAGAATAAAGCAGACTAAGAGAAAAAGACGTTAATATAGGTACTTGCCCATCTGAAAATCTCATTCCAAAACTGAGAAATATTGTTTACATTGAAGAAATAAAACATAGTAACCCCTGGTCTATTCAAGCAATTATTTTGTTGCTAAAAAATAATACTAAAGCAGACATAGTGATATTTAAGCATTTTAAAAAAAGAAGATCTAAAATGGCAACACATTGTCTAGTAGCTATTGTAAAACTCAAACAAAAAGCTTAAATGGACTAATTAATAGAGAAATTTCTAACCACTGGTTGGAATTAGTGCACAATGGTATACTAATTTTCTGTGAAAAATAAAAGCATTTAAATTTCATCATTAAGAATACAACTAAAACAAAAAGAAAGAAAGAAAGGAAACATTACACACTGAAGCAGTCAAGTGCAGTGACAAAATAATCGACGGACAAAAAAAAAAGGACAAAAGAAATGTTACCAGAGTGACTACCTACTTTTGTTAATGTGGAAAAAACTATCATTGTTGTGAAAACAAACCCTTAAAAAATACAACCAGAAACAAATAATAAGGGTTAAAACATAATAAGGGTTAAAAAGGTGAACAGCATTGTACTAGCTTCTACACAATAATAGTATTTTACATAATGAACATTGATAATATTTAATGATAAAATAAAAAAAATAAAAAAACAAGAGGAAGAAAAGAAGAAAAAAGGAGACTAAATGAAAACAAAAAATAATATCAGTTTAGTAGATGAACATCATATCAAAAAATACAACTGAGGCAACAAAGAAATTAAAACATGTTATAAAAGAACTAATTGCACTATAAACACTAAGCTGCTATTGTAGTACAAAAAAAGAATGCAACTTTTTCTCCTCACTGGGTTTTTCCCCATCGTAGACAACAATCTACTTGGTTCTTTAGACACAAAACAATACAGCATTTTGCTGACAACACCCTGCTAACACATAGCATCACCCACATACATTCTTAATGTGGAGGCAAAACAAAAAACAAAATTCATAAAAACAATTATAAAGTACATGTAAAAAAAAAAAAAAGCTTTAAAATATTGAGTTATAGTAGCATAACAAAATAAAAATAAAAAGTCATTCCGAGATAACACAAATGCAATTGTACAGCTTGCCTAGCAATAATGGAACCATCCACCTATGTATGATACCTTATCCTGTGAATAAAAAAATATCCACAGAGTAAAAGGCCTGGAACCTTACTGGATGAAAGCATTCTGTTAATTAAACCATACACACACGCATGCACTCACACACACACACACACACACATACTCACCACCATATACCAAGCACTCCACATACAACAAACTCACGCATGCAATTTGATTTTCCTATAATTGCAGCAGCATGATACGAGATCAAAACAAAGAAATGCATACTGTGGTGGAAAGATTATTTTGTTTTAAATCAAATGAGATTGGTCAAAACCCACAGGAATGAAGAGAACATATTTCAATTTCTTATGACTTTAGGCTTGAAACACACATTCTAAAAATACATCAACTTATGCAATAGTTTAGGCTATAGTCCAGCTAAATGACAACAACAAAACCCGACCTGTACATTTCTTATTAGCCAGATATATAATTTTAAATGCAAGATCAAGGCCATAACTAGTTGAGAAGGGCAGGCAGTTACCGAACACGCCTAAAAAAAAGTCCATTTCAATCTAACTAGATATTATCCTACATTACCTAGCCCAGATTCTTATTTTACTAGTCAGTCATTTTACAGAATAAACCACCAACATTCAATGTATTTTTTGTGCTTGGGTTTCATTAACATTCATTCATTCATTCATCCATCCATCTAGGCTAGGATCTTTATTATCCAGTCACACTCAATTGTGACCTAAACATTTATACAATTAATCAAATACACAGACATCAACTAGATATTATCCTATATTACCTAGCCCAGATTCTTATTTTACTAGTCAGTTATTTTACAGAATATACCGCCAACAGTCAATGTATTTTTTGTGCTTGGGTTTCATTAACATTCATTCATTCATTCATTCATCCATCCATCCATCTAGGCTAGGATCTTTATTATCCAGTCACACCCAATTGTGATCTAAACATTTATACAATTAATCAAATACACGGACATCAATCTAGCAAAGACCTCGCTATGAGAGCAAGTCTAAGCTATAGCAGTTCGTAAATACTGTCTCAGCACAAATAGTCGGCATACATGGAACTTAGCCAAATACTGTTCAATCAGGAATAATCAGCAGACTTGATACTTAAGACAAATACTGTCGAACCACAAATAATCAGCATGCTTGATACTTGGTCCAGGTCAAACCAAGTATCAAGCATAATGTAGCAATATCAGTTCATTTACAAATAGTGTCCATGCATCACACTTGAAACAAACATGTCCAAAGCCAAATCAAGTATAAAGTGTAAGTTAGCAATGTCAATCAATTTACAAACAGTGTCAGTATGAAGATAAAAACACATTACTGAGGTTAATGGCATGTACATGTAGTAAAGAGATGTCAACTATCACATAAGTTTATAGGCAGCATTAACATACAACAAATTATCTAGAAACAACATTTTTGAGGAAAACTTCTTTTTAATCAACACAACTCTGACTTCACTTTACAAAACATTAAGCTAGAACAGTCCGATGCAGGTGGCGCCATCTATCACGTAATATAATATTATCTCCCCTGAATAACACTTATTTAATAAAGATTTTACAATTGGTGCACATTTCACCGAAAAAAGTATATATAGCACAATAAAAACTGAGGATGGTAAAAAATATACCAGTCATGTAAGCTTACTTCAATACACATATTAGTTAATATGAAAATCACCTATGGACATAGTGTGATTGCAAACATGTGTTTATCACAGTACTGGAATCTGAGAATTTAAAAGTTAACACAAAATTAAGTATTATTACTAAGTAACTAGGTTTACTAAAATTGCTCAACATTTAAAAGTTCTACCATTTACAAAATGTTACCTATAAATTAATGCTGTTCTGACTGAGTTATGTAAGTAGTATATTGTGGATTGTTAAAGATGAAATGGAAAGCTTTAGAACAAACCACTTCATTCCCTTTGTTCAAGACATCATTTCCTTCCCTTTGTTAACCTTCATACTGAAGATGAAGACATTAATGCTTTATTCTCGCACATAATTAAAGCCAGTCTACCAAAACCAGCAGTATGAGAATCCCCGAGTTTACAAAACACTCATGTTTGATTTCAGAGCTCAACTCAGATCCTTAAGTCCATGCAAATAGTACCGATTTGGTTGAGATTCAAAATTTCTAGCTCAATGTTCAAAAAAGGCAGTTCAACAATTATGTAATGCTTGTGGTTGGAGCAGGAAGAGGGAAGGAGGGAGGGAAAGAAATATTTCATATGCATTACAAGTGGAGGGGTTGTTTGTCAAAGAAATAATGATGTGTCACTGTTATTCATACAGTAACGGACAATTTTTAGGTTAATATGATTTTTAAAATTTACTTATTAATATCAAATAAGGAGATGAAAAAAAAGAAGAAAAAAAAACCAATCCAAACTTAATGACCATCAAATTACATCAAAATAACAGTAAAATGCAGAGATAAATGTGGGTTACAGAATTTTACTCCTTTTTTTTTTAAATCAGAAATTTTAATATTAATGTTGGTGTACCAATATTGGTCCTAAAGTTATGGTTTTAAGATGGTCTAAAACGGTGGGCCCCATTAAGAACGTATGCAAAGCACGAGCCAAAACCATATTGTAAGTTTTGGATGGAAATGCGGAACATTTTGGACAAATGGCAAAAAACCTAGAAACACTATACAGACTATTAAAAATCTGGAATTCTGAATAAATCTAGAAACTTTTTGTTATCTCTGAAAATGGACAGGAGGGATTGTCAAGTGTTACAGTTTTAGACAGGGATGGGGAAGAGAATGGAGGAATTCTTGACATTACAAAATGTTATATTGGGGTGGGGAGAGAGGGAGGGTATAAACTAGCCAAATGATACATTACAAACCAAAATGCACACCTTTTCTCTTTGGCATATTAATGGCTCCATTCAAAATTTCATAGCATCACCACCACCCACCCCTATCTGCTACCGATCCCAATCGGACTGCTGGTGCTCCCTTGCAACTGCCAGTGTAGGCGGTCCCTCCTTCCTCCCCGCAACAGGCGTGCACTACAACAGCTTGCTCTGAATGTGCATGTTAAACCCTATGACATGACATGACATGACATTACATAATTGTTAAAGAGCACCATAAATGCAGAATCTGAATAATTCGACAACACTGAATGATGATATTTGATTACAACACTGAAATACCCTGCTTAATCTGACCACTTTTTTTTCCTCTCCTGTTAGTCTAAGATGAAAATGATTTTTAAAACTGAGAATCCATACTATCTTTACCATTACGAAGAATGGCACCACAATCGTTTAACAAATAAAAAAGATTTTGAAAATGGCAGTGCTTTCAGAATGAAGATACAGACTGAAAGGTAACACAGTAACCTGAGTAGAAGTTGTGGAAGTGTCGCTTATAAAAAAATATTTTGAACACATACATATTTAAATGCTCACTTTTTAACCAGACAACATAATAGTTAATCCACTAATAGCGAGAGAGAGAAAGAGAGAGAAGCACCGATCAGTAATGTCTTCTCCTCTAGTATAAAGTGGATGCTGATACATTTTGATGAATCAAATGTGTACAGTTGTAAAGGTTACTGTATATTTCTTAAAATGGCAAGTAATGTGAATAAAAACACACAATACACCAAACCACTTCTGCATTATGAAGCAACATATTATTGCACAAAACAAAACATTCATCAGAGCTTTGATGCATGCATCCATGCACACAACCCACCCATACGCACACAGACATATTTGATGAACACTTTTCCATTTTTTGTCATCTAACCAATGCCACATTTATCCATGAAAATTATAACTGTCATTTTTTTTTTTTTAAATCAATATCGCATACAACAGTGATGTACACTGGCTATTTCACTAGGTCCTTGAATGGCTTCTGTAGTCATTAAGCCCAAATGTTTATTTCCAGTTTTCTTCCACAATTATGTTCTGAAATTATAAACTATTAAAAAAAAATTCAATTCTTGTCTTTTTATGAATAGGCATTTTCCCCCTACGAAATTACATTGGCCCCAACATCACAACAGCCAAAGGGATGGCTTAAAATTCTCAATATGCCATTTGCATTCAGTTCATATTATATCTATTGCTTGGGGAATATTAAAAATTTAGGCACTCATGTCATAAATATAATATGAACTGGACACTCATGTTATTACTGGATCAAAACTGGTTACTTGGTTTTTTTTCCACAACTGCACCTTTCTTTAAATGCTATGTAAAAAAGAAAAGAAAACAGTGAACAATAACTGGAAGCCAATTTAAGAATACCCATGATTGTCAGAGAAAACGCATATGAATTAAGTCGCCAATTGTTTTCACAGCATTTCTAATTTATACGTAGTTTCTTCTGGCAGAACAAATGAAAGAAACAAAACATTTTTGCCAACCTACAAAATTGCAGCAGGACCTTAAAAAATGCCACCTTTACTTCATTACAAATTAATATGTTATATCTCATATTAATCTATATTGTTCTAAGTATAGATTGTTTGTCAAGAATTAACACCTGAGATAGAATGCAATTTGAACTTTTTATGCATTGAAGTGAGGGATTCAAACTCACAACTGACGGAACAAATTCATTGGAAACAATAACAATGCTTTAGCCCACAAGCTCAAACATATGCATCATTCAAATAAACATGTAATTTATGCCTTATAAACTTGGCGGAACACAGCGAAAATTGTCGCAAACAAAATTATAAATCAGAGATTACACATTTTGTACGTGCATCACATTTGATACCAGCCAAATCCACTGCCGAGGATTTCCTGACCGAATTGTTCACATTAGGTCCAAAAGGATCCTAGAGCTTTGGGGTTATTAGTTTTGAAAATGTTCTTTGTCATTTTAACCCATATTTTCATTACAAAAGATAAAACATGTAATTTGTTTTAATGAATAATGGATTAAGTTGGAGAATGCACTCGGAAGTGTGGATTAATGAATGTTTTTTTAAATTACGGGGCTCGTGAATTATTTTTCACAAATCTACACCACCTTGTACATTCTCCATTACATATTTTGGCTTACTAACATCCAACTGAAGCATACCTGTGTGATAGTTACGTGAGATTCTATTACATTAACATGCATCATTTACAACATTTCTTTATTGTCTTCAAGAGATGCATCAATGAAGAGATTCAAGCAGATTTGGAAAATGTCTGTTGAAATCAACAGAACATATTTTATGAACACATCACATATAATCAATACCAATGTAATGCATACATTGTGACAGCTGATATCTGTTCTGTAATGTTGTAAATTCAACTTGGCAACTGATATCAATGTAATGATGTTGCACACACATCAGTAAAAATTACAGCGATGGACTGGCTATTACATGGCAATTGTTATCAATATATCAAATACTATATAGCAACTGATCTGTATGTTATGAATATATCATGGTCCCTGATATACTAAATAGGAATATATCATAACAGTTGGCAGCATCGAGTATATGAGTATAACATGTTAACTGAGGGCACTCTTTCTGAATGCATCATGGCAACTGACGTTAAGGAATAAATCAAGGCCATTGATACTGACAATCTAAATGGTATGAAAATGAAATGGCAACGGACAATGATGTTACGAATACATCACAGTAACAGTGGATGGACGAGAGAGATCTTTGGTCCCACGAACTATCCCGATAGCAAGTCGAGAAATATTCAGTAAGATTCCGTTACGAAGTCCGTCCCAAAATAGCGATCACCAAAGTTACCTGGAAAAAAAGAAATATATATATATATGGATGGATGGATGGATGGATGGATGGATGTATGTATAAACAAAAAACCACCTTTTACAACTGAGATTATTTTTGTCCAACAGTTTGTATATGCTATTAAAATCAAGAGATGCATGTAATTAAATACCAGATATATATTTAATATTGTTAGCCGTCTTACTCAATCCCTAACCACTTCCCTCGTACCCTCTC
Organism: Dracogyra subfuscus; assembly: GCA_016106625.1. Lineage (NCBI taxonomy): Eukaryota > Metazoa > Mollusca > Gastropoda > Neomphalida > Peltospiridae > Dracogyra > Dracogyra subfuscus. The sequence goes on along the minus strand of JAECMU010027127.1, from coordinate 2,304 downwards.
CCCACACCATTGTTTTGGGGCAGGATGTAGCTTAGTGGTAGTCTTCATTGAGGTAAAATGGACAAGTCCCCACCCCATCCAAACCAGTACTAAATAATAGGCATATCAAAGTACAGGGTTTTAATTCTCCTGTCTACGAAAATGTGCATCTAAAAATATCCCTTGCTGTTTCTTTGTAAGAGTAGCACATGTGGGAGCAGTAACACCTCACTCGTATCTGTCTCTCTCTCTCTGTCTATATATCCTCACTCACTCTCTTTACCAAGTGCCTAAATAACTATATGTTAAACATCAAATGACCATGGGAGTGGAACACAGCACAGTGGTAAAGCACTCGCTTGATGCACAGTTGGTCTAGGATCAATCCCCTTCAGGCTGTTTTTCATTCAGATCAGTGCACCATGACTGGTATATCAAAGGATGTGGTATGTGCTATTCTGTCTATGGGATGGTGCATATAAAAAAATCCCTTGCTACTAATGGCAAAATGTCAAAATTACAAACATTGACATCAAATAACAAACAAAAAAAGCATTGTTTAACAATACCACTAAAGTACATTGATTTATTAATCATCGGCTGGTTGATTTTAAACATTTGGTCATTTTGACATATTGTCTTAGAAAGCCGAGGTTCTAGAATAGTGACCCGATGCCCATGGTGCACTGGCTGGAGAGAGAAATAGCTCAATGAGCCCACCGACGCAGATCAATATCTTTCTATAACAAATATTGAAAATAACTTTCATAAATAATACTTCAAGTAACTGGATACAAACCTATGCCTGGTAGAATATGGAATTTTTCATTCACTTCATTGTCCACTGCTGTAGTAACAATTTTCACTTTTGGAAAGGCGTATGCGACTGAGTACACACCTGCAAAATTAAATTTTAGAGTACTTACCAGTCAGTATGTTAGTACTATTTAAGCAAGACTCGTCAAATTCACCAATTACAAATTTCAAAAACAATTGGGCAAGTCTATTTTAATTTGGCGAAATAATTGCATGCAGTAATTGATATTTTATTAGAAAATAAATGAGTTTCTGAAATTTTCATGTCCAAGAAATAATTTCACACAATTTTTCGCCCACTCAAAGCTAGCCCTGTTTAAGGTCAGTGTAAAATGTACAGTATTGGAATCCATACAATGACATGCTGAAAAAAGGGTAACAAATTTAATTGCTGGTACTAGAATCTGAATGCTGTTGAGAGTCCACTGTCTTTATCAGACTTAAGTTTAGACACTCAAGTTTTATATAATTAATTTACAGTTGATGGCTGAGACATGGAGTGGCAAATTTATAACTGTACTTCCAACAAGAACATCTACCCCATTATCTACTCTCTCAACACATCAGTTTTGTGATGTGTCTCATGCCCACTTACCAACACAGTGTTAAAATAGTAAGACGAACTGAGTTATTACCAAAGTAGAAATGTGCTTCATGTTATCTATGCACATTTACCTGACTTTGCCATCAACAAAGAACACAGTGTGATGTTTTCCTCCGGCACGTCGTGGTCGAGCAACACGCGGATTGCCATCATGGCCGCTGCCCCTGTCGCCACTGTGGCATCCATCAACATGATGCAGTGATCTTTAATGTCTTTCGGAAGTCGCAGGTAGTGCAGCTGAAACAAATCACCAGAAAACACTGATTAATTAATCTTTAATCTTTAGAGGAAATCTGCTGCTTTTCCCACATTAACAGCAAGACATCTTTTATATGTTTTACAGACTAGAATCTCCTGTTGAAATAAATATCGAGCACCTTGTTTTATCAGTCATTAGTTATTGAATGTCATACATTTGGTAATTATGACATTTATCTTAGAGGCGAAACCTGCAACATTTTTTTGTTAGCAGCAAAGGATCTTTTATATACACCATCCCATAGAGTGGATAGCACATACCATGGCCTTTGATACACCATCTTGAAATAAACAAGGACAAATAAACAGTATGTTGTTTGGAAGGTGAGCAACCAATTTCATTCATCATATCCAGTAACAAGCATTACGGATTATTGGAAGTTACATATATCAAAGACCGTGGTATATGCTATTCTGTCTGTGGGATGGTGCATATAAAAGATCCCTTGCTATTAATGAAACAATGTAGTGGGTTTCCTTCTAAGACTGTATGTCAAAATTACCAAATGTTTGACATCCAGTAGCCATTGATTAGTAAACTAATGTGCTCTAGTGGTGTTGTTAAAACAAACTGGAGAAAACTTGGTGTTTTCTCTTTTATTATACATTACCGATCCTCAAACAAAGTGCAATTTCCCCCCCACGGA
>JAECMU010027120.1:0-21072 GCA_016106625.1 Dracogyra subfuscus | reverse complement strand
GAGCACTGGTATAACCGACACAACCCCTTCCTTCCCCACCCCATCTCAATGAAATAATAACAACTGAAAAAAACCCACCTAAAATATGTTCAGTGGATACGATCTATGACGTGTACACATAATCAGGGCTGAATCTTGTCGACATGAATTTGTGCCCAAATTTACATGCCACTTAACTTACCGTATTTGACCGGGAATTAGCCCATGTCTTTGAATAAGCCCCCCTCCGTTTTGATAGCGTTTAAGAAATTAGGCCATCGTTCGTAAATAAGCCCACCCCCAACTTCGTCACCTTATAAATAACACAAAATTGCAAGTTTGTTCAAAGTTCATTTAAAAGGTCATACCTCTTGCAGAAAATTAAACACAAATGTAACACAATATTTACCACCAGCGAGATTTAGGGGCCTAACAGTAACAGTGTATAACATTGTTTTACATTTCATGCCTACAGTATTTCTTTGAAAGGACACAAACCAATTTTATTTTTACCACCACACTGGATTCGCAGTTAATGCTAATTAGGCAAAAACCTTATTCTGATTGGCTAAGAACAATGACCTAGATTGACAATTCATTTTAGTGTTACTGTATACGCTATTGAGTTTGTTGTTAATTGTTGTTTTAAGTCTTCTCAGCATTAACTAGTGGATGTAAATAAACAGCACTGGTAAGTAATTTTAACATAGAAGGTGTGTTTCTGATAATTAGATACTAGTAAAAACAAAAACAATTTAATTAATAAACAATTATTATTTATTAATAACAAATGTCAAATGGAACACTAATTAATAGATGTGCTACTGAACGTTTTTTGTTTTCTTTCTAGTTAATTTTATTATTATTAGTTAATTTAATTATTATTATGTAATTTAATTAACATTATTTTTTTTTTTTAAACAAAACTGGCCTCTTGTCTAGGAATAAGCCCACCCCATGCTAAGCTCACAATGAGTTGTCTTGGCCCCCTGGGCTTATTTCCGGTCAAATACCTTACACCTATTCTTATATTGGGCATATATTAATATGTAAAAGCAGACCTACACGTTTTCATGGTGCAAAGTAGGTTACATAGCTGTACTTTTATTTATATTAATTTAATTTTTTTTTTTTTACTGTGGGTTTTCAGTCGCCCGTCATCGTTTTCAGTCGCCATGGGGCGATCGGGCGACCGTTAAGTGCGCACCCTGATATCAAAGGCCATAGTATGTGCTATCCTGCCTGTGGAATGGTGCATATAGAAACATGTAGTGGGTTTCCTCTTTTAAGACTATATGTCAGAATTACCAAAAATAGTTTTACATCCATAGCTGGTAATTAATAAATCAATGTGCTCTAGTGCAGCCCTCGAAATTCGCGACGGCAATCGGCAATGCCGTCGCAAAAGCTATCGCAAAATTGATTTACGACAGCATTTCATTGCCGCGTAAATCTGAGAGTGATGAAAAGTCTGTAAGCATTTTTCTCTCAACTCTCTCCAATTACAAATCCCAGGAAAAAAAAGCATTTATAATCGAGTGTGCCTCAGTGTTTTCAATTTAATGTAAATCTGTTTATTCCAGTATAGAAGCTTACGAAAGTAAAGTTGAGATGTCATGTTTTAGCATATTATTACTGCAGTGGATAATATATGAATAATTTTGACAGCATTAATCTTTTCTTTAAAATTGCCGCTGTACCGCCATTGCAAAATTGATTTACAACGGCACTTAACTGCCGTAGCAAACTTGTCCGAATTTCAAGGGCTGCTAGTGGTGCCATTAAACAAAACAAACTTTTATTTAACCAGTTTTTTGGTGCGCTTCTTTGTGCAATTGAATCTGGTTTTATGCACAGCTTCTCTTTCATTAAGTGTTCTAGATGTAAATATTTTACCGTATTATATACCAGTATCATCTTAACTTGTCTGTCATCCACTGAAGTACATGTATGTAACTAATATATCTCACTGCTATTAAGCATAGAAGACTAGCAGTGGCATTATGCAAATTCATAAATAAGACACACATATTAGCATTTTAAGTCTTTACTACAATCATAATTTATGAATATTAAGAAAGAAAACCTGCATGACATTCAATAATTTAAATTACATATTAAAAGATGCACAGTAAATTTTTATTTCAAAGATTCAATGCGTTTAATGCATATTTGGCTGAAGCCTAAGATTAAAAGCCCCATGAAGAGGAATACAAATAGTTGAATACCTTTAATTCCTACTTTTGGGCCTGAGTCACAGCTACAGCAATAATAATTGCAACAATAATGAGAACGACTATGAGTACGATGACCAAACAACATTTCTTCCGCCGTGCCTTTGACTGCAAACAAGTAAAACAAAAACTGAACAAAACAGCAGGCAAAATAAGACAACAACAAAACAAAAACTCTAAGCAAATAACACCGATTTTCAACATAACAAAACTTGTTAACCCTTCAAGTGCAACAGTAATATTCATAATAAATGCCTATAAATAAAGATAATTTAAAAAATAAAAACTCTTTGTTGATTTTAAATATCTTCTTTACTTCAAGAAATATATTAATAAAGTGTCATCGAAACCGGAGAAAACTTGGAGTGTTTTCTCTTTTATAGATATATTACTGTCCTCACAAATTCGAGTGGTCTAGTCCAAACATCCCAACAGCCAATGGGATGGTCTAAAATTCTTCAATGTATGCTCCCTGTCGTTCAGGTCATGTGACTTCAACTTCCTTCTTTTCCATAAACACATCAACGGAGATCAGGAAGCAAGAAGGCTTGGGCAGGAATAAATCTGTGATGACAGGTAATGTATCTATAAAAGAGAAAACACTCCCAAGTTTTCTCCGGTTTCGATGACACTTTATTAATATATTTCTTGAAGTTAAAAATTTGCGCCAAACTTCCTTCATACTGAAATGCGCACCTTTTCTCTTTGGCATAATTAATGCTCCATTCAAAATTCCATAGCCCCACCACCACCAACCCCACCTGCTACCGATCTTGGTCGGACTGTTGGTGCTCCCTTGCATCTGCCAGTGCAGGCGGTCCCTCCTACATCCCCTCCCAACTTTCTGTCTTTCAGGCGTGCGCTACAACAGCTTGTTCTGAATGTGAACGTTAAATCCTATGACATGACACATGACAGTTTTCTCCATTTCTTTTCACTTTACCTGTCCTGACAAGTGCAGCATTCAACAGAAGGCATTGGGTAATGAGATCGCAGATGCACAAGTTCTCTCCCCAAGATCGGATGGAGTCTGACATGTGGAAGAAATAGGCCAACCGTGGTAAGCCCTCCTCCTAGGATTGTCCATCACAAGCCCATGCAGGTGTTATTGTAACAACAACCAGAAAATGCAGCATCTGTTAGCAGTGGCTCCCAGAAAGACATGGAACAGGAGTTGTGAAGCCACATCTCAAGTTGGTTCTGACAGGGTGGGAAGAGGTACCACTAGGGATGCAGGTATTAGGTAACTTCCCAACGTACTGAAGTGTTTTAGTAAAAACAAACAACATAGCATGGGTGCATCCATCAGAACACTGAACTAAACAAATCCCTGGGTGTTTTCTGTCCAGTACACCAAAGAAATGTTAGTCCAGTTAGGAAACATATGGTCAAGCAAGGCAAATGTTTTCCAGACAAGTTCCAGCACCAGTGCATGTTAAAAGTGCAAAGAACACAGGTCCTCACCTGTTAAATCGATAGACATCTCGGTGTACAGTTTATAAGTCAACAGCAGATCAGCAATGATGAGGACAGCTAGTATTCACTAAAGTCTGCACAGCCAAGAGGATGGAAGCCCTCAACATCCAATGGTAGACACATCCCGAAGATGGGAGTTCAGGGTGGCGACTGAAAACGACGATGGGCAACTGAAAAACCACCCAATTGTTTTTTGCTCTTGTGTGTTTTCTATTATAATCTGTTGCAATATTGTTGGGTGTTTTTTTTAAATATTATTCGGGCAAGTGAAAATAGATCCGGGCAAGTGAAAGTGCTGTCACCACTTGCCCGGATGGCAACTAAAAAAGAAGAAGTTAAGCACAGACACTGGGAGTCCGTTTCCCAGAACAACCAGTAAGTATGGGTATGTTACAGTGCAGGGACATGGTGGCGGCCTGGTAAACCTTCCTTCTGGTATGCAGACAGGATCGTAGACCAGATCCAAGGAGAGATCGTATTCTTGGTAATGTCTTTCAGGTGACTTTGGTGAAAGGAAAGGAACAACCTCACTGGACATAAGAATAAGTCTTCCACATCATCCGGATCCAATATGGATAAATAACAAGGCTTGAACCTCGTAGGAACGAGGAGCTTGATCAAGACAGCCGATTCATGGCCACGAAGTTCATAAGGAGCCCCAAGACAACAGATCTGTGTTCACGGTTAAATTGGACCAGGTCCACATCTGAGGCATGAATCTCAGAAAAACATGCACCTGGCAAGAAGACAGTTTTCCGTGTTAATGCTTCCAGGGATGACTCTTCTATAGGTTCAAATGGTGATAACGTCAAGACCAGATTCAAGTCCCACTTCAGTGGACGAAAACGATGGACTTGATCTTCCAACTTAAACCCCATGATCATCTTGTATATCTGAGGGATGGTAGACAGCTTCGTAGTAGTGGCTGAATCACAAACCGTAGCAATCAGACACACATACCCTGCAATGGTCGACCACTTGAGCTTCAGACATACAAAGATACACCAGTCTGCAAGACGAGGCACCGGAATGGTCTGAGATCGGAGTTTCAGCCGGATGCACCATTGGTGAAAACACAGCCATATGCAGCAGTAATAGATGAGCCCTCAAAATAGCCGCAGAAGTCTTGAAAGAAAAACCCCTTTCTTCAAGCCTTTGGCAATAGTGTCCATGCGCGTAGCTGGAACAAGCAAGGTTGCGGATGGTGTAACCATGATGTGGGATGCCACAGCAGATGATCCCAATCTGGTAGAGATAGAGGATGTGGGTCGGCGAGCCTGATGAGGTCTGCACAAACCACATTCTCGTCGACCACATTGGAGAGATCAAGAGAAGACGGCAATGGAACTGCTGAAATCTCTGCAACACCATGGACAGCAGGATTGGAGGCGGAATGTGTAAGCATCCATCTGATTCCAGCTGATGGCCAAGGCATCTAGATCTATGATGTCTAAATGGGAGACTGGCGACACATAAGACTCGAAGATGATGGTTGAACAGTGTGGCAAACAAAACGATGTTTGGTGTCCAAAACCTGTTGCAAACCCATTAAAAAGCCTCCTGATGCAAGTTCCATTTGATTGACTGTGCAGTTGGCGGACAGGAGAAATTGTCTGCCAAGAAAATGGATACCCAGAAAGTGTCGAGCACTAATTTGCAGTGGAATGCTGTCCACTAGGTCATACAGGCAGATGGGCTCTGAAGAACTGCGAAGGAGACATCAGAGATGATAAAGCCCTAGTGATCATCAAATGAATCCTTGCCCATCAGTCGAGAGGAACCGGAACAAGGTCCGAATCCCAATCGAGATGCTGAAGAAACTGCATAAGGAAGATATCTTAAGATAACACTACTTGAACCAGTAGTGCAGTGAAGCAGGAACCACACATCAAAACAGTCATCCTGTTAAACAGTCAAAACCACCCACAGTGTAGCGACCCACTACGCCATATTCCTGATATAAATGGATGTGAAGCGACACAAACATCAAACGGCTAGTATCCATAACCGGCACACAACCTGATGCTATGCAACTGCAAAGACAATCTTCTTAGCATCAGACAACTCTGGTGAAAACAACAGGGAACACAGTGAAGGGATAAACTGCAATGGATCACAGTAAAACAGTCGCAGTAAACAAAACACAAAAACACCATGTGATGGCGACTGGCAGAAGTAGCAACTGACTGGCAACACCACTGGATGTAGCGATCGACCTGCTGAATATCTCGGTCAAGTCATCGAGCAAGAGATGGACCAACTCATTCTGTTGTCAGCACCAATCCGGAACACATGTAACTTCGAATCAATGATGTAGCATAACTGACTGTGTGGCCCAAAAGCAACAGTGGCAAACTGACAATCGACAGGAAACAGGAAAAACAGTTTGTCATCAGGTGGAGTGTCCATAGCAAACATCGGAGTGGGACATGTCGTTGAAGGTTCCATAGAATGCAATAGTAACATCTCATAATAGCAGCAAGGCAAACAAGCATCGTCATATGAACTGCGAATATCATATCTTCAACAAAAGATGGGGGTTGGATCATCATGTGGAAATTCTTCATAAGGTGAGCAGAAACAGACCAACGGACAGAATGGCAGTCACTGGAGACGAAGATCATAAAAAGTCCCATCGGGATCCCTCAGGAGCCTGGAAGGTAACATAAGCCAAAGATCGGTGAGGACGGTCTGTGGGACCCGTGATAGGCTATAGAGACCGAATGCAGATAACAGCAAAAGCAAAGCCATAGGATAGACCGCATCCAGAAATATCAAGACAGGCGATGTCTGAGCCGGAGAAAGGTGTTGCTGGAACCGTGAAACCGTGGCAGCCATGGAAGCAAACGTCTTCAGCAACATCATCAGTAGCACAGACCTATAAAGTACTGGCCGTCAAGGAACATCCAAAGCAATCGTCGGGGCCCTTCTTGGAATGTGTCGGTTGAAGTAGATGTGACGGAGCATGTCACAGAGGGCAGCCAGGCAAACCCTCATCATGTGGTCCGCAAATCTATATCTATAACGGAAGCAGCCGGAGAAGCATCTGCTCTCATAATTTGCACACAGGCAAGGTGATTGTCAGTAGTGAAGCCACAGCTGAACCGAACCGTGGACAGTCCCATCTGGAACCCTCAGAAACTTTGGAAGCTGCTTTAGCTAAAAATCGGCAACGATAGTCCATGATTCCTGATGAAAGCCGTATCAACCGATGATCGGTATGGACGAACTGCTGGATCCATGGAATGACTGCAGCTACGGACCTGGCTATGGTGTGACCAAGAATCTTCTGATCGATCACGGGAGGTACATCGAAAAACAGTCTTCTCGGTCCACTTGGATACTTTGGTCCGCATAGACAATTCAGTCCGTCTGGAAAACTCGGTCTGGAAAATGCAGAACGCTTCCTACTGGAAACAGTCATCAAAGGCCACTCACTGGAACCTGTAACGGTCGACAGTCACTTGGAGGAAGCCGCTGGACAATCCATTGGTACCTCAGAAGCAAATTGGCCTCGACCAGAAACCGCTGACAATGGATCTACCCCTGAGCAGGCACCCGCCAATGACGAGGCAGCCGCTATGAAAGCCATCATCTGTCAGCATATCTTCAGTACTTCAGCAACCAATTCGGTAATTGAAGGCCCACTGGAACCCATGGCTGCAACTGACTCAGTCTTCCCGGCTAACTCCTGGGCTGACAGTCCAGTGCACTGATCACATCTAATATCTGCCTGGCACAGGACATAATATCCAGGGCAGATGTCCTGCGTGTCGTCATCCTCGACATGAACTTCTTACATCGAGTACAAGCTCGAACAACACTAGATACGCTAACGTCAGACATTTAGAATAGTTTTTCAATCTGAAGGAAGTTAAGTCACATAACCGAAACTACAGGGAGCATACATTGAAGAATTTTAGGCCATCCCATTGGCTGTTGGGATGTTCGGACCGGACAACTCGTGTGGGGTGGGGGAGGGAGAGGTGCAAGGACAGGTAATGTGAAAAAGAAATAATACCTTTTAGTGCATATTTTGTAAAAGCCCAAGCTTAAAAGCTCCATGAAGAGGAAATACAAATAGTTGAATACCTTTATTTACTACTTTGGGTCTGAGTCACAATTATAGTAATAATAATTGCAACAATAATGAGAATGACTATGAGTATGATGGCGCAACAACATTTCTTCCACCGTGCCTTTGACTGCAAACAAGTATAACAAAAACTGAACAAAACAGCAGGCAAAATAAGACAACAACAAAACAAACACTCTAAGCAAATAACTCTTCAAGTGCTACATTAATATTCATAATAAATGCCTATAGCATTCAATAAATGTAAAAGAAATTTTTAAATAATCACTCTTTGTTGATTTTAAATATCTTCTTTACTTGAAGAAATATATTAATAAAGTGTCATCAAAATTAGTTTTGTGATCTGCAGAGAATTATTTTAATCTGTTCAGACGTAAAAAAAATTAGGTAAAATTATTTTGATCAGAATACTGTCCTACAGTATTAAAATATAAACACTTAAGATTTATACCAACTAAAAGTTTCCAATGAATCACAAATGTAGAATATGGAAATACAGTTGAATGACATTGACTCGAACCACACCTGTGCTTGAGAAAGTGTTACACCGAACCATTCGGTCAATATCAGACATTTCTGTAACATCAGTTGGAAAGTTGAATTAGATACAAATTAAGTAATACATGCAAGTACTCTGATATAAAATAAATAAACTGCAAATTCGTAATACGTATTTACATGAATTTATTACTAAACAATTTGAATATTTCAATAACAAAAACCCCCAGCACTGTCGACATTCCAGAAATGTAGTCATGTTCAAAAGTAACGATTTATGCTGAGGCCTGTTTGTGCACTAATTGTTTGATTGGTATCATGGTTACTGTAACACGAGCTGTATTTAAAAGATCATTTCCAATAACTGCTTAACAAATAACATAACATGTTGTAGAAACGAAAATACTGCATGGCTATTATTGCGATTTCTCGATTTATCTATAGTTCATTCCACAATGGTTGGTCCTGTTTGGTGGTTTACCATTTGATAAATAATGAATCACCAGTTTGATGGAAATACAGCTATTAACACAGACGGGACTGATAATTAAGTCTGACCCTGGACATGTTCAACCCATCGGCAGTTAATATAAGGGTTTTCCTAGCATTTTTGGTTCAAGTATTGCAGTGGGTTCAACCCTTCCGAGGTTGAGACAATGAGATTCTACTGTATATTTCTACAAAAGTTATTGTTTTTTTAAAAAGGTAAGTAAATAAATTCAAAAGGTTCTGCCTGTTCAAGCATATTTGCATCCGATTTTGACACATTTGACAATGTTCTTTTGTAATGAAGAAATATCTTTCTGTGACCAGTGAATTATCGGTCCACGTGTCCTATACTGCAATTTTATCCATAATATGGGGTCGTTCAAATATTACAAAACACGATTTTTGTCAAAAATAGACACCCACCCACCTGCTTGTAATGCCCACTAACCATACACACCCAAAATATCACATAACACTTGGAGATAACTCCACCCTCCCAACACACAAACAAAGCAATGTGGCAATGTTTATTTACACCCATGTGTACTACAATGATGTCATTAAAGTTTTATTGAAATGGCATGCTATTATGTTATTTCATAATGATTTAGTTTTACTGAAAAAGGTGTATTATTACTAAATCGTTTAATTTTACTGCCGTTACATTATTGTATAACAGTTTCAAAATGATTTACTTTTACTGAAGATTAGTTTTATTACATTTTTCATTGCACTTCTAAATTAATTTACTGTAATAAAGTTCCAGAATGATTTAGTTTCACTGAAGATTAGTTTTATTACATTTTTCATTGCACTTCTAAATGAATGAATTTTACTGTAATATAGTTCCAGAATGATTTAGTTTCACTGAAGATTAGTTTTATTACATTTTTCATTGCACTTCTAAATGAATTTACTGTAATAAAGTTCCAGAATGATTTAGTTTCACTGAAGATTAGTTTTATTACATTTTTCATTGCACTTCTAAATGAATGAATTTTACTGTAATATAGTTCCAGAATGATTTAGTTTCACTGAAGATTAGTTTTATTACATTTTTCATTGCACTTCTAAATGAATGAATTTTACTGTAATAAAGTTCCAGAATGATTTAGATTTACTGAAACATGTCATTATTATATTATTCTAATTGGAGACCTACATTGTATTGTACAATTACATTATTCAATTCCAAAATGAGTTAAGACTATTTAGTTCCATTAAAACAGTTATTACTCAATCATTCCAGTTTGATTTATTTCATTTAATTAGAACTGAATATTATAACAGTTACTAAATTATTCTTGTACCAGAGTGTTCCATTTTATTAAAATAAGTATTATTATATTTCAGTACTAGATAGATTTTTAAAATGAAACAGTGTTATTATTACATTGTTTTGGTTCAACAAAACCATTTCCACAGTCAAAACCATACAGCATTATAGAGGTACGTGAACAAACTTGAACATGCAACAACAACAAAAAGACCAAACTTAAAATAGCATAGCATTTTCATGTGAAATGCACATGCAATTAATTAGTGAAGCAACAACTCTCATCGTACCTGATAGTCCCGGGCTTTACTGAGCTGTGCAGTTCCTTCCTCCACGTGTATCTGAGTACTTTCTATATTGGCCTCTATACAATCTGTAATAACATTTAAAAACAAAAATACTGAAGTACTGAAAAAAACGTTGCCGTCTTCAGGTCAACCGTAAGCAAGTGTACTGATGTGACAAGCTTATATAGGAAACTTTATAATACTGAGATCAGGTCAGACCATAGGTTTTAACGTGCACATTCAGAACAAGCTGTTTTAGCACACACCTGCCTTGATTGCAGATGTCAGGTGTTAACTTTTGCCAGCTCCTCTGTCCAAGACAGGAAAGGGTTGGTAGGGGGGGGGAGAGAGGGGGGTCGCCCGTGCTGGCAAGTGCAAGGAAGCACAAGCAGCTTGACCAGAGTCAGTAGTAGGCAAGGGATGAAATACTACAGTGATCTTCATCTAAATACGTTTTGTAATATATTGTCATACATAAAACTTCTATTATTTCCAGGATTATCAACATCTACTAGTGTTTTTTTCCTGTAGAAAGTTCTACTATTAATGACATCTATGTTTAACATTATTTATCGTATAATTCACATTATTATTATTATTTAATACCTTTCAACATTTTTATCTGTTATTACCAGTTATTATCACTTGCATAAACTAAACAACATCTTTCCTCTTATGATGAAAACCAAACCAACATACCTAAAACTTCACCCTGTTCATGTACCAGCATTCCTAAGTCTTTAAATATTTGATTTACATCCATGATATCACTCTGCAAGTAAAAGTAAATTGAATTTTACATTAGTTAACACAGAAAATTTTATGATATCATTGGATTAAAACTATTTTAAAGACTACTAGTTATCAGGATCAAAGACAATCATATGTAACAAAAACTATAAAATGCAAATGACTAGTGAAATAAGCATTCTGAGAGTACTGCTAAAGCAATACCAGGCACAACACATTTTTGTATCTTCTGAATTCAAGGGCCATTACTCTGTGAAAACTGAGTAAATTGCCATAAAAGTCAACCTTGATCTGTAATAGTAAATGATAAAGCTATAAATAAAATTTCAGTTCAATACCTCAAGGCATTGGGGGGAAAACAGGTGGAAAACAAATAAATTAATTCTTAAGTTCAAGTGCAATAAGTCTGTCAAAAATGGGTAAATCTATACACAACATTTCAGCTCAATATCTCAAAGCATTGTGAGAAAACCATCCAGAAAACTATATGTGAGACAGACGGACAGATAGAAGGATGAGATGAAACCTATAGGTCCCTTTAGGTTGGACCAGTCGGGGACAAATAACAATGTTAGAATTAAGAAAAATACATCATACTGAATGCAGGAAAAGTAAGTGCAATTAATAATGTTGACATCTAATCCCTAGCTGCAATACTTTTACGAACAACCCATTATTGAAGATGGCAATTAAAATTAAAATTAGAATATTGAATATACATGAGGTAGATTGGAATGATGGAAAATACCTCTAATTTTTTAATGGCTTCTTCTCTTTCTCTCAAACTATCAAGGTCAATGTCTTGCTCCATTTGAAGGACTGCTTTTGTCTGAGAGAAACTGAAATGAAAACAACCAAATTCTGTATAGAATAACAAGCATTCTGAGAGAACGGCTAAAGCATTACCTTACCTCTACCGAACCCACAAATATTTGTATCTCCTGTGATTAAGGATCATAGCTTAGCAACTGGTTTAATGTGTCCATATATCACTAGGGTTTCGAACACGCCTATCCCAAGTCCAGCCTCGGATATGATCAGGGGTCTGACTTGGGACAGGGATAACACTGTCAAAAACTTGATCTGTAACAGGTATACACAACAATTCAGCTCAATATCTTGAGGCATTGTGGACAAAAGTCAGAAAAACTATATTTGGGACAAAATGACAGGCAGAGGAAGAAAAAAAGTTATTGTCTCCTCTGGTCAGATCGGTTCGACACTGATACACATCTCATTTTCTTGAATAACTATGTAAACCTATTCCAATGATGAAAACAAATTAACAATTAACTGGCAGAAAAATTATAAGGGAAGTATTTATTTAGCAAACAAGATACACAACAGATCTTAAGATTCATTTATTCATCCTCCAAGCTATGCATTAGTGAAACTTTGTATGTGAGAGTAAAATGATACACAGTTGTTTGTTTTTCAAGCATTATGTAATTGTTTATAATAAATTAAATTTAAAAGTGACCAGATGATTAATTACCCTGGAGTACCCATCAAGTCTTGTTCTGGTGGAGGTGGGATTTCATCCATAAAAGGTGACTGAAAGAAAATAAGATATATGGGAAAAATACAAAAAGAACTCTTTAATATATATAGATAATAACTGGCTACTGATGTTGGGTACTGGTTTTAACACTAGTGTATTTGGCCTGAACAAGATAAGGCCAATATTCTGTCATTAAACAGCTATTGCTGTTATCCAATAAGAGATTAATGTGATTTTATAATGTCCAACCATTTTACACTCATATTATGACTTGAAAATGTCCAACACTTTCAGCCAAAATAATGTGATTTGATAATGTTCTAGTCTTCCATTGTGATTTGATATTTTACTCTTTCACACAAATAATAAACCGGCCTCGGTGGCGTCGTGGTTTCGCCATCGGATTACAGGCTGGTAGGTGCTGGGTTTGGATCCCAGTTGAGGCATGGGAGTTTGAATCCAGATACAGACTCCAAATCCTGTGTGAGTGCTCCGCAAGGCTCAATGGGTAAACAATTTGCACCGATCAGTGATCCATAACTAGTTCAACAAAGGCCATGATTTGTACTATTCTGCCTGTGAAAGCACAAATAAAAGATCCCTTGCTGCCTCTTGTAAAAAGAGTACATTATGTGGCGACAGCAGGTTTCCTCTAAAAACAAATAGTGTCAGAATGATGTCCAATAGCCAATGATAAGATCAAAAATCAATGTGCTCTATTGGCGTTGTTAAATAAAACAACCTTTACTTTTTTCATAGATAATAATGTGATTTGATTTTTTACTCTTTCACACAGATAATGTGATTTGAGAATGTCTTACCCTTCCACATACATAATTTAATAATGTGATTTAAGAATGTTCTACTCTTCCACACACACAATTTAATAATGTGATTTAAGAATGTTCTACTCTTCCACACACACAATTTAATAATGTGATTTGAGAATGTCTTACCCTTCCACATACATAATTTAATAATGTGATTTAAGAATGTTCTACTCTTCCACACACACAATTTAATAATGTGATTTGAGAATGTTCTACCCTTCCACATACATAATTTAATAATGTGATTTGAGAATGTCCTACCCTTCCACATACATAATTTAATAATGTGATTTAAGAATGTTCTACTCTTCCACACACATAATTTAATAATGTGATTTGAGAATGTCCTACCCTTCCACATATAATAAACAGGGAACATTTTGTTTTCAAAATCTTGATTAACGTTATTTCTTGTTAATTAAAAATTAATTAGCAACTACTACTTAATGTTTTAAAAATGTGCAGCAATCTCTAACACTTGCTTAGTGAATCACAACACAATACTGAATAATATGTTCCCTGATAAAGTGATTAAGAATGCCCTACTTTTTCAAACACATAATGGTATTTAAGAAATGACCTACCTTTTCACATACTATATTATTATTTGAGAAAGTCCCTACATTTTGACACATATAATAATGTGATTTGAAAAGACCTTACCTTTTCCACACCGGAATGTGCTCTTGCACGTGCCATGCTGGCTTTTTCCTTCTCAGCCGCCGTGCGCTGTGTTGTCTGGAAGTTCTTCAAGGCGTCACTGAACTCTTCTGTCAATCTCTCTTTCTGCATTTTCCATTGTCTCTGCAATACAAGGTCAAATGAATTAGTTGAAAAATACATTATATTATATAATATGAAAAATCTTGGTTTTCATACATGATATAAATAATGATGAGTTTCCTACATAGTTTTTCACAGCGATAGAACACTGAGGTGTGTTTTTCCAGACTGATATAGGCAATTTAGTGGGGACTTTTACAGAAAGAAAGAAAGAAATGTTTAATGACACCCCAGCACAAAAAATACATCGGGTATTGAGTGTCAAACTATGGTGGATTTTTACCGATGTCAATGGTCATTTGCAAAATTTAAACATCGCTAACATGTGCTGAGAGGCATAGTTGCAAAAATAGTCATAATATTAACCTGGTTTACAGTACCTGGTCTAACTGCTAAAATAATTGATGATCCTAACATTTCTTTTACAGATAGGCTTACTCTATGTGGAAACCCTGTATTCGTTCATACTTCAGTATGATACTAAACCTGTCACCTTCTTCAAATAAAGATTATTATTATTATTATTATTATTATTATTATTACTACTGTGTTCAAAATTTTGAAGATAAAATTATAGTAAGACAATTATAAATATAGCTAAACAGAGTTTCTGATCATGAGAAGTTTACTAATTGCAAGTAATATGCATCTTTAAATATTGGTACATGTAACTGTTGTATAATTGAAAGACAGTTGGGGAATAAATGGCAGGGCTAGCTCTGGTTGAGAAAAACATATCACAAAATGATCTTTAAAAATGCTAAATCGCTGTTATTTCCCGACAAAATACCAATTATTACATGAAATTTGTTCGCCAAATGAAAATAAAAGTCTCCAATTGGTGAATATGGCGAGTGGCAGAGCTAGCCCTGATTGGTTGGGTTGTCAATTGTATGTTTGAATCAATATGTTCTAATAGGGCCTAACTTTTAAAAGAAGACAAATTGAAAACCGAAAGAAAGGTGTTTTTCTACTTCCATGGATGTGGTTTTTAGGTTTTCTCTTACAACCAAAACCGAACTAATTCCATGGTTAACCGCACATCACTAAAGATAATGGAAACCCTGAAAGTGTATTCAGTAGTTACAATCATCAGTAAAATATGCTGCTTGACAGCTTGTGTTCACAATACTAAAGGTGACATGTCATATCTCACCTGTTCTGAAGGGTTCGATGGCGGCTGTAGATGAGCCAATTCTTTCAAGTATGTGTTTGTTTCTTTCGCCAGTTGATTGGTGTAGTGGGTGGTTTGATGACTGCAATAAGAATGATTATTTTAAAATCAGTATATACAGGTAAACCCCTTTAAACCGGACATGCTTGGGACCAAGACAACGTCTGGTATTAAGAGGGATCCAGTTTAGAGAGGTTAAGTTCTATCTTGTTTTCAAAAAGGGTCTCTGTAAAGTGTCCGGTTTTGAGGGAGGTCCGGTTTACAGAGGGTCCGGTCTTGACAGGTTTCACTATATATATATATATATATATATATATATATATATACTAGGTTCAGACTGTCAACTGACATGATGAAAATAGCCAACTCGACAGTTGCATTGTGATTTCCCCAACTGACAACTTACAATGTATGCACTCAGGTTAACAACTAATCGGTCGTAAAAGTTGCATCAAAAATTGAATTATAAGAGTGCTCAGACTAGCAACTGGACAGTCGTAGAAGTTGGCTAATTTTGTGCTGGCAGTTGGTAGTTTGACACAACCATTATATTTCATACTTTCTTTTTCTATTGGAGTTATTATTTAAATATTTCTAACAACAGATTATCCAAGTTATTTTGTTTCACATAATTAACTGATACTGATTATTCAGTGAGTTAAATTTGTATTTACTATTGCAGGGCTGTATGAATATGAAGAGTGGAGACAATGCTATAGTTGAATGGTGGGGATGGGGCAAAAACTCATTTTATAAATTTATATACAAACATAAAAAAGTAAATGTTTTGGGCACCCCCACCCCTCAAATGCTATGATCACTACAGATTCTCAAGCTGTAATAGCTGTAAACATTATTACTTGGACATATTTAAACATTATTTAATTGTAGCAATAACCCTAAACCCACCCTCATACAAACTATGTCTCCTAACCAATTAACAAATTTCAGCCCAGAACTTTTTACACTTACAAAACCTGATATAGCTGCTTTAAGAGTACAGTCTCCACAAAGCCAGTATGGCTGACCACTGAACACAAACAGTTGACTTTGATGTTGTATATTGCCAGAGACCAATAAGTAGCCACAGGTACAGATTGTATTTTGGTTGTTCCGTTTCATTTTGTCTTGCCATATCAACAAATAACATTGCACTTTCTAACAGAACAGTAAATTCTTAATCCTAACATATAAAATTTAGTTATGTGTCCATCATAGATTTAAAGATAAAGGCAGTGCACAAATTAGTATTTTTCATTTGAAGAATCTATCTGAAAATTATAAAAAAACAAAAATAATGTAAATCAAGTTTATTACACTCTATAAAGAGTAGAATATAACAGTGCAAACATTATTGGTTTAACTGGAAACCGTCTTCAGATTTTCAGGTTTTAGAAATAACATTAGAGTTTTAGAGTTAACATTAGAAATCCTGATTACTTCAAATGTAAGCATCAGATTAATTCCATATTTATATACTGATATGTACAAATTAAATCTAGAATGTTATGTTTTTGCCTGCGCATTTTACAGACTGTATAACTAATTCACAATAGAGGTCAATAAACATAGTCTATGTACATTTTTTTTTTATACAATCATGAACATATCTACCAAATTTCAACCAAATTGGCGCATAACTTTTCTTAGAAGATGACAAAATAGAGGGAACACAAATAAACATAATAATTATAATCCTAGAAAAAACAATAGATTCCCCACTGATAGATTGGGAACTTAAATAAACCACTTAAAACTTACACTCTGTTTCGAGTATCGTCCGAATCCTCCCTGGTTCCTATCTGAGTAACCAATTTTTGAATCTGTGTCACTGAAATCACAAAAAGTAGATAATAAAAATAGCACTCTCTTAATATGAATTAATTGGGTTTTTTTTAAATTACAACAATCTATTTTTTGTAAAACAAATCCACACCAACCCCCCCCCCCCCAACATACATAGGCTAAAAGAAACAGGACCTGGTGGTCACACTTAAAACAGCCACAAAAATACTCACCATTTTGTTGTATTTTCTGTATATTATTCCCAACTGTTTGAGCCAGCCTGCTGTGTTCACTTCCACCATCAGCTGAAAATATTATTATAATATTATTATTACTGTCATAACGATATGTACCATGAATATATTTTGTATTAGCTGCAAATAACAGAGTAGCACAAGAATCAAGCAGAATTACGAGTCCTGACTACCACAATATAGTTTATAATAAAACTGCTAAGAGTCATGGTTTTACACTTCATTTTTTTAAAGTTAAAAACACTTCTTCTTTTTTATTTGTGATGTAAAATTCACTAACATAGTTCTATATTTTTCAAAATCCATAATTATGGTTTAAAAACTCAGTGTTCTCACTGCTCCACTGTCCTGGACAGAGGAGCTGGCCAAAGCAGGCACCTGTGCCCAGGACAGGTGTGCACTACAACAGCTTGCTCTGAATATGCATGTTAAACCCTCTGACCTGACCTGACCTGACCTGACTGCTCAATTTAAGCTTCTGCCGTCCTTTATTTTCCTGCACCTCTCTTTATTTTCCTGCACCATACTATATTTTACAGAACCTATCTCTGCTATTTCCAAATGCACACTTTTTTCCACACATAAAAAAAAAATCAGTCTGCACATATCAGATGAAATCACCTGTACGAAAAAGAAATTGCAGACGAGAAATTTATGACAGTTACCGTAACATAATTTAATAGTATTTTTAACAGCCTCTATTTTGTCCCATAACCTGTATCCATTTGTATGTTTAATACACACAATAAAATTTAACATTTAATTTGTTATGGATTTGGCAATCTCCGATTGAAAACACCCCACTTAATTGGTGCCAAACTGGTTACGTGATCAGAATGGTCATTCTGTCTTTTGTTTCCACTAACTATCATCTGATATTTTGTCCTCAATTACAGATGTAATTGGTTTAACTGATGAATTTTACATTGTTATTTCGGTAATTCTGTTTATTCAGCAATTCTTTATAAAATATTATAAACTTTTCCATTTGGGGGGATATCACTGTTTATAAAAACAACGGAAGTGGTAGTTTTTATCATTAAAATCATTTATTTTGGGTGCCAAATAAAATATACACTGCATTTACAAAAACAAAACTATCAGCTGGTGATAAAATTTTATCACAGCAATCAATTCATTTATAAAGATGGAAATAACAAAAGCTTTATCCGACTTTACAAACATCTTTATTGTTTTTCATATATCATGAAATCTTTATTAAAATAATATTAAAACTTTTGATTGATTCAGCAAAACCAGAACTGCCTATGAATTTTAGACCAACAACATCTTTGGTTCAATTAAAAGATATGTTGTCTTGTATTTTGTATACATTTTTTGTAAGCAAAGTAAGGAGTGTGTCTTTCCACAATGTCGACTAAAACACAACAATGTGGTAACCAAGTTCCCCTTCCCCAACTTGTTTTTTTTTTTGCTTTTCATTGTTTTAAGAATGTGGTGCCGAAGAGCGGCCCTCCTTTAGTTTTCACCAGCGAGAGATAGGAGATCAATTGCTCAGTGTTAAATTCACAATAATTGAGCAATAGAAGTGTGTGATAAGGCAATACATTTTTTGCCAAAGCTTGATGACTTGACTTCGGAAGGGTCGATCATACCGCAACGCTCGAACCAAATACAAAGTCTTCGGTAAACCCTTATATTAACTGATGATGGGACGAACATGTCCAGGGTTGACTATAAGCATTCGCTCAAACTAAATTATCGGTCCCATCTATGTTATTAGCTATATTTCCCTTAAAATGGAAAACTTCCGAAAAGGACCAACAATTGATACACTTACACAGTTGGTTATTACAATCTTTGGATTAATTATTTAGGCGGAACGACCTACAGATGAATTGGAGAATTGCAACAGTGGCCATGCAATCCCTTCTTTACCATACCTGACATGCTGTGCCTTTAGCGACTATTGGTAATGATCTTTCATGTACATCCAGTGTTACGGTACCTGTTCGATGAACCATGATACCAATCAAGCAATTAGTGCACAAAAAGTTCTCAACGTGAAGCGTGACTCTGAACACGTCTGCCAGGCCAGTTTTAAATGAAACAATCAGTGAGTTACTCAGCTGTTATCACTTCAGCAACCACACATATAATTAATATCTACAATGGCTTCTGCATCACACAATCAGAGTAATTTGTAATAAATCCTTTCCCTCTGATATTTTGTTATAGAACACCTTGATGAAATTTGTTAAGTTTGCAGTTACCAAAATAATATGCATCTAATTCAACATTCTAACTGATGTTATGAAAATATCTGATGGGTTGAACACTTTCTCGAGCACTGACATGATTCAATGATTCAACTGTATATATATGTATATTACACTAAATGCAATACAAACCCAAAGCTAAAATATTTCTGGCAGTATGAATTCCAGTAAATCAAATTTTGTTTAAGGATGATCTTTCACTTACCTGTTCTGGCATATCCCCCAGATGACTGGTACGATGAAAATCCATCAAACGATCCTCTACCATAGGCAGCCATGCTGATTGGTGGTTATGGATTAGTTGATATAAATTATCTGATAGTGGTAATCGTACTTTGTTGTCACTTGTCTTATATCAAATATCAGTCCGTGTTAATATCTGCAAATTAAAATAATAAACAAATTACAATAACAATAAATTTAAAATCATTTAAAAAATTAACCGATGAATTTCTGTTAAAAACTATTTTTATCTCACAAAACAAAATTGTGATCTTCTTGAATGTATATGGAATAGGATGAAATTGTTTTTAAAATTCTATTTAATATTTTTTAAAGCATTTATACATGTATCAAGAATGTTTAATGTTTGTTGGTAATTTGTTCAATAACATAACTCCAGTAGACAAACAAAGAATGAGAAAACATACATGTACTGATATAATGTAGTACATGGTCTGATCTACATCATGCAGTGGATAGTGTAGGTGTTTAGCAATTATTCCAGTTAATTCTGTTAGATAGATAAGCTGGAATGATGCTCTTACAGGATTTATATATATATATATATGCACACCATACATGTACATAATTTATGACATCATCTGACAAAGATATGAAACAAGTTTCTGTAAACAATCATTAATGCTATATTTTTAGAAGAACACAACTACAAACACAGTCCTTGGTTTTTGAAAATTATAGGCGAGTGGATAATCGCACACCTTAATATGCTAAGGCGAGTGAAAAATCACTCTCCACAATAAATAAAATAGGCAGTGTAGCTCCGATTGGATTTTGACTGGTATGTCTACAAAATTGTTTATTTGTTCAACAAAGAGAATACCAGTTTAACGACTGCATGGAAGCCACTGTCATGTTTTTAATTTTTATTGTTTTAATAAAAGGACCTTCCTATCAGCTAAATGAGCTATGAAAACTGTTGATTTTTGTTAACAGTGGAAATAAATATACTCATCTATTTTACGTGCACCGATTATTGAATGTAACGTGTGCTGTTTTTCACACTCGTCATATTGAAATTATGTGTGTTGTACGAGCGCTATCGCACCCGCGCACCTTAAAAAGCAAGGTCTGCAAACGTAAAGGATGTCAAATTAGATTTTACACTGCTAAGAATACATTGTAAAATAACCCCCAACCTCAAAAACATCGGGTACTAGACATTTTGCCCCACCCC